>JAEQBH010008794.1:0-129880 GCA_016808115.1 Tetrastigma voinierianum
TGCTAATTGTGTACTTTGGCTTCATTCTTTGTTGCCTTTCAGAGGTCGCTCATAAGGTGATGATCGGGCATAGCTTGAGGTGTTTGAAGGTAATTGAGTAGCTAACAAGGGATTCACCACTCCTAATAAAAGGAGAGTATACTCCAAGGGGCTCTGTCGACTCACACTGAGTCTCATGCAAAAGTGAAATGCCAAGAAGACTGTCTTTAGGTGCATACCTGATGAGTAATGAGTCCGGGGGACAATATCTAATATCACTTGCTGATGTGTAACTAGTCTGCTGGAAGCTACACCTTGTCCATGCTCTAAATCAAAGTAGGTATAGATCGTGAAAGGCCGAATTGCATGTGATACCTGTCTACGGAAGGGTTAGCGTACTGCGAACATTGACTCTCCGGGTCAATCGGGGTCACGATGTTTCGATACCGCCATGAATCGCTTGATTCAATAGTTGAATCAAGTGGCCTACATAATCAAGAACCTAATGGGTCACATAGTTAGAAGAGTGTGAAGTTGATATAAAACAGATTTGGATATGATCCATATATGAGAGAGATCAATCTCGAGAATGGAATGTCATTGTGATTAGTGGAATCCCGGGATTAAGAGCCCTCACTAAAAGATAAACCAAACTTAGGCTTATTCATAGGCTTAAGGCCCATGAGGGAACATGCCATAATGCATAGGGATGCGTGTAGCCTGTCATCTCTCAAAGAGAAGGGCACTTTTCAAGGGTAATGGTTTTCCTATAAAAGGACCTTTATGGAAAACCCTAACCTTAAGCCTTCATTTGTCCACTTTTTCAAGAAGAGTGTTCTTGTGCTAGATAGAGTGTTCTTGAGCTAGAGAGATTGTTCTTGAAAACCCCACTCAGGTGATTTCGCTGGCATCAAATCGAGTTTTTGGGCTTCCCCCTTGGATCTAAAACTTAGTTAGCATCGAGACTTCATCCGAGACCATATCCTTGAGGTTATCGACTCCACTATCTCGCGGTGGATATTGTTAGAGGCAAACCAAAGACGTGGTTTCCTGGCCTTGCCACACGCCTTCTAGCTTGTCTGAGATACAAAAGCAAGTGTATAAACCCGCTTCCTCTCGGGTTTTCAATTGATTTGATTTCTCAAGACGATTCTGATGGGTTTGTTTTCAATTTTTTTAAAGTTTTCATTGCTTTCAAGTAATCCATTTACCCAAGAAACCAAACAACGGCGACGATGTCAATGTTCTTGGTTCTAAAATGTCGACAAGATTCTTTTAAGAGATTGATCGCATGAAGGTTGTCATAGTAGAGAGTTAGGACTTTCAGACTCTACATAGCCTTTAAGCATATTTAATCCAAATCAACTATGTGCATGCAATTCACTCCATCGCTATGTACTTTACCTCAACCGTGGAGCGATGCCATTTTCTACTAACCATTATTACGTTATTGCTTCAAGGAAAAAAGAAACCTTGTAGGGAGTATTCTTCCTATCTTATGAGTTTCCAACCCAATCAACATCACAATACCCTGCCAAGCTGGATGTGGTATCTTGGGTGTACCAAATACCATATCCAGTTGTTCCATTGACATACTTGATGATCTTCTCGACTCGCTAGAGGTGGCTTGGGACTTGCTTAGCGCCTTCACACAAAATCCCACACTATAGCATAAAAGTTCGAATGGATGGTAGTTAGGCACAAATACTCAATCATGTTTCATATAGATTTTGATCCACCCCATTAATTGATTTGGTCTTCTGGGTGACCTTATCATGGGTCCCAATGAGACCATCTATGTTTGGTTTCAGGCTGAAGTTCGAACTTGATAAACTGCCCTTCACATATTTAGCATGTGAGACGAAGTTCCTAAGTTGGCTCTGGCTTTACCAAGACTACATGTTTATCCGTTCGCATTGCCAATTTCGTGGAAGTCAATGCTCATGTCCACCGCACATCGATTATTGCTGAGAAGATCCTCCGCATGAATGACTAAGGATTGACTCTCTCTTGTTCTGACCGTGAAAGAACCATGATGAAATCCTATGTAACACCCTTCAAAATAATTCTTGTGAAGTTTTATAATAATTTTAATATATGTTAGTGGTATAGATCGAGCGAAATGGGAATTTTCTGGGAATTGATAAATGATTAAAATGAAAATGTTAAATGTTATATGATGTAAAATGAGTATATGTGGGATTGGAAAGTGATAAATGCTAAATGTCAAATGATAGAACCTGGGAATTAACCCAAGTGAGAGAGTGCAAAAATGGAAATTTGTGAAAAAGAGGACCTAAGGGTCATAAGTTATAAAGAATACATGTCTAGGTGTAAATATGGGAATTGAAGTGCAAATAGAGAAAAGTATGGGCTATATAGTAAATTAAGGAGAACTTAAGTCCAAAAATGGATTTTGTAGGCCAAACAAAGCCTTATGAGATTTAATGACTTAATACCACATTTGGTCTTAGAATGCCCATTCGGGGCAAACTATATTTGAGAAAAAAGAGAGAGCTGTATTTTGAACGGGGAGATCTTTTGCGGAATTGCTCCATGATGAAATTCAAAGGCTAAAGTGATAAAAAAACAAGGAGGAACCTTGCACTACAATATTTTTTAATTAGACTACGTCTAAAAAACGTAGTCTTTTATATATAGACTACGTTTTCTAAACCGTAGTCTAGGTGAGTGTAGTTAAGAGTGTGAGTGTAGTTAAAAGTCCTAATGCCAGATTGAATGAAGTTGACGTAGTTGTGCGTCAAAAAAATGTAGTCTTTAAATATATTTAGACTACGTATTTATCGAAATGTAGTCTATAACCGTACAAAAAAGACTACTTTTTCTAATTTTAACCACGCCTCATTATAAACAAAAAGATCATGCTTTTTAAACGAGTTAAACTACTTTTAACTACATTTTTTTGACTTTTAACCACGTCTATTATGTACAAAAGACTACGTTTTAGACATAGTTAAACTACTTTTAACTACGTTTTTTTTTTACTTTTAACTACATCTACAACTGTACAAAATATTACTTTTTTATTGACAAACGTAGTCTATTATGAACATTTAGACTACATTTTTCAAATAGTATAATATCCAATCATGTCATACAAACATATACTTTCAATGCCAAAAAAAATACCAAAAATATTGAATTGAAATATCCAATACTGTCATACAAATATCCAATACTGTCATACAAACATATACTTTCAATTCCAAAAAACCCCAAATATATTGAATGGAAATATACAATACTGTCATACAAACATCCATAACATTTTTATAAACAAATATCCATAACATTTCTTCAAATGAAGCCTTGTAAGTATCACCCATTCTCTACGTATAATGTCGATCTTTCATATAAGGTTTCTTCTCGCCAAACCCAGATATATACTATAAGTTACCTTAAAAGAGCACTAAATAACACGACATAAGAATCTTAAAACCATAAAAAGTAGTAATTTATATGAATCACGACGCACAATAACCTACCTTTCACTCCATGAAATGATGATTCTTTCAATGATCTCCTTCTTCATATACACATGATGACATAATAGCCACATTCAACACCTCGATGGTTGCTAGACACTTGCAAAACAGAATTTAAAGTTTTTATAAGATTCAAACAAATAAGATCTAATTTTATGAATTATTAAAAAGAATGTGCAACTCAATATACCTTAATAGATTCCCAAATAAGTTTTTTTCTCTAACTCCTATTGCATAATTGTATATTTCGAGTGCACTAATCTAACAAAGTATATCACAAGGCATACTCAAATGATATAATTTAGAAACATTATAAAATTTCGAAAGAAATAAATACTACGTATTAATAACACCTTTCAATCTCTTTCCCGCTTAAACATTCAATGTAATCACAAAATATACTATTCCTACGAGGGTCAACAACCACTAAGGACCAAAGTGATCCCTTTATAAACATAATAACAATAATGAACAACTTAATATCAAAATATCACTCTTCATTAAAAACTACTTACCTAGAGTTATGTGCTGAGCTAGAAATAATCGATCTACATAACAACGCTCTAATCTTTAATCAAATCGATCAGGTTTCCTACTAATCCAGAGGTACGTAGATCGCCCTAAAATTCATGAAGCACATACATGTTTCATAGCTTAATTTCTTTGAGTCACAAAGTGTTTCATTACACAAATCAAATATCTAATTCCACGCTTTATTAGAAACCAATATATGTAATTGCATATGTGAAATGCAAAAAATATAAAATATTCATTAACTCATATATAGCACAATACAACTAGAAGTAATCTTCTCCATTCAACAAAAGAACATATTCTCGAATAATATAATGTAATCTATCTATAATCAAATACGCCCAACATCCAATACCACAATTATTGTATTTGTATCTCCCAAACTTTTGCAATGTGATTCTTTAAATATGACAACCCATCGACCTTTTTCTTTCTTTTCCAACTCAGAATTTTCATGAATAATCTTTAAGCCTGTTCATAATAATGAAATTCAATTATCATTATAAATTGAATCATAAATTTATAGATAAGTTAAAAAAGGTTTAAGATACATCAATTAACCATCAATAACTAATGACCGAGGCCATGCAACGGAGAACCAACAAAATCTTAACTTTCACAGATCATCAAACACCTGTTAGCTGGAAGGAGAGCATCATCAAAACAAACATCACAGATAAGATAATTATGAATACCCAAAGGAAATCCATGTACAAATGTAGTTTGGTGCTACATTCTTCGATCACCGCACTATTATCCAATTATATTATTAATAGATTCTACCACAACTTTATGGGTTTTCCCTTCAAAGCAATAAATAACATTAGAAAATATAAGTACTATGAATTAAATAAAATGGTACAAAATATAAGTAAATATTAACATACATTTTTCATGTTTCTTTGTCTTATGGAAACAATTCTATATATTTCCAGATCATTTCAGGTATCGGTTAGCACAGTTTAATTGACTGCGCTTTTAACTGAAAGCAAAGAACTACCTTTGTTTGAAACATATTGAGCACCTGCAGTAATTTTAGGAATTTCTCTCAACTTTTTATTTTCTTCATGAAGTTGACGTAGCTAATCAAGTAATGATTTTCTTTCCTCAAAGATCTTCCTTGTTGTTGAAGGCTCGCTTTTGTTCTTCTAACAAATGTTGTAAGAGTTCGCTTGTTTTTGTTCTTTTCGAAAGATTGAAACAGCCTGCAGCGAACCATGCCTCCAACACCCCTTTACTCGACCACTACAGTTCTGGATTTCCCAATGTCATCTTAAAGTATGTTCATTCCGATTCTTATATCGATCCATCTACCTTCATTGTATATTCATCCCTGGAGCATGTAGATAAACGAACTTTATACATTAGGAAGTTATAAAAGAATCTATAATTAGATATTGAAATTAAAAATAAATATATTTACTTACAATTTTCATATATAATTTCTTTTCGATTACTACTATCGTAACCATCACCTTTTGAATAAACAAATTTTCCATACAACACTTCGTCCAATGTCTCGCATTGATGCCCATCTTTTTCTATAATTATTAAACAAAAAATACTTTAATAAAAAATTAGCTTAATAATTACTCAACGATGTGTAACTAAATATTCAACACTTACTATCTTTCTTCCACATTAACAATCCATGCCTAGATTAATGATGTCGATACTCATTGCTTGCTCTTTCACTTTGGTAACCTACTTCCATTCCTGTACTCGAGAACTATACTCTACCGCACAAAGGTATTCCTAAGCATCTTTTTTATGAATGGATAGTCTGTGAGGGTTGTCAACAAGGTAGCCTATCCTCCAATGGATTCAAGAATTTCATTCTAAACTCAACTTAAATTGTCTCCATTTTGTACAAGGTGATGACAAAATATGTTTCTTTCCTTCAATAACTAGACATTATAAGTTTTCTATAAAACATAGAAATACATAAGAGGATACTAATGAAACTCAAAATTCACCAAAAATTAAGAAAATCACCTTTATTCAATCCAATTTTTTGTTTTTCAGCCTGTAAGAACTCCGAAAGCCAATTTTCGGAATTACAACATGGGTTCGCAATAACACCGATAACTTGGTACTTCCGTATTAACTCTCCAAAGATTGTTATTATTTTCATTGTAAGTCACCTCCTTAACTTCTCCATGAGACCTGGCTTTACTACTCCAGCATAGTTGTCGCCTTTCTTTTCGACCTTTTCCCCTCGCGTCAACGTAGGTTCTTCATTCGCAATGAAGAACCCTCGTGCATAACAAGAGTAAATTATAATTATTTTAACAAAACCATAATATATAAAATGAAAAATAATAAAATAACAAAAACAAGAGTAATATAATGATTAACAAAGCATACTGCATTTCATGTTACCGCAAACCAAGTACCACCACTATCCCGCATAAGGTAGTTGAGAATCATCCATAATATCACAAAGATCAGAGACAAAGTAATGATCAAGAATGCATTGTTCTAATGCCGTATCACCTAACTTCTATCATCATTTGAATGTTCAATAAACATGTGCCTTAAGTTGGGAACTACACCCACTGCCGATCACTTCCATCTTCTACATAAAATACTGCTGTGCATTAGTAGATAAAAATAAAAGAATCTGACTTATGTCCGATTTTGGTAAGATCAACCAATGTGCATCCATCTTTGTCTTGTTTAACTCCACTAGAGCTCTCAACCCATTGACACTTAGAAACTACCACCTTAAATTCAATATAATCAAGTTCCCATATATCTTGAAGAACCCCATAAAAGGACATGTTTGAAATTATCTGGATTCTCAGCCTTCGAGCTAGACACTTGCATCGTTTTAGTGCAAGGTGACACCACTATTCTAAACACATCCGGTACTATCACGTTTTCGGGTGTGAAATCGAACTCCATTTATAAGATATCCATCATATCTTTATCACGGCTCGGGTCTTTGAGATATCCACCTCAAATAACAGATCGAATTATGTTACTGATTCTCAATCTCAATTGTGTAACCATTCATTTTAAGATTCAACAAGAAAATAAGAAGCTAAGTATAAAAATGATGATCTCCTATAAGATGCCAAGCACATAGTCATATACCTTTTCACGCAACCAATTTATGAACGTTCGATTATGCTCATCCTGAAGCCACTTTTGTCTCTTTGTTTTATTCGGGACAGTCAGCCTTCAATTCTTCCATGGTTGTGGCTGCATGTTAAAAACCCTATTCAATATGACCACATACTTTAACAACAATAAGAACATTTAATGTAGATCCAAATAACATGTGATGTCCTGACTTACTTATATAGGCTTCAACTTCTATTATATTTTCCAACACATAAAAGATGTGCTGCTTCCAACTCTTTCAGATCAAATTTAAATACATGAGAACTAGAAAGTGGTTTTCCAATACTTTCGACCATCACACTCATTTCTCATTGATGGGATCCTAACTCAAGCCATATTTGACAAGTACCCAACAATAAGCTCCCATAAACTCAACAATATAACATTCTACAATGCAACCTTCTGGCCTATTGCGATTGCGTACATATCCTTTTAATATCTTCATGAATCTTTCAAAAGGATACATCCATCTTATATAGACCGGTCCACGTAACTGGACTTCGCTTATAAGGTGTACTGTTAAATGAACCATTATGTCAAAAATGGCAGATAATTCTTTTCCATCGTATTATTAAATGTCTTTGGGACAAAGTCTTCTTTAGCAACCGTGATTGCAAGTATCCACAACTCTCGTCGCAGCGCATAGAAGAACAAACTTAGTCTTAGTTATCAGGATCCTGTTCTATTCAACAAACCCTCGTGAATGTCGTAATGGAAGAATTTGTCGGATCAAAGTGTAGCTCGCGAGATTTTAGCCATAAAGCTCAATTGTGACGCCTAAACCGGGGTGTCCTTTCACCACCCACAACCCGCTAAAATCTATGATGCCAATGCCGCAACCCGACATCACTTCACGAAAATCTGGGCAGAGTCTCCTTTGTACGAGGAGTTCTACCCAAGGTACAAACCTGTCCCAACAATCAACTTATGACCACATCATGTTCATATACAATTAAAATGAGTAAAAATGGCCTCTTGGGCCCATAAATCAACACTCATCAAAATATACCCAACTATATTCCAATAGTTCAAGAGTCATAACATTTCTCTTAGTACAAACACATATTAAAATTACAATTCTAATACATGTTATATAAAAAACATCAAAGCCACAACCCGACTTTCTTCAAAATCGGCCTCTAAGATGAGCCATCTTCTCGAACGCTCCCCCGCACCAAATAATATTCCTCGACAAAAGGAAGCATCGCCCAAGAAATGAATTACCCTAAATGGGTTACTCCCCACCTAAGTGCATATGCAATGATCCAATTTAAACACACACTCAAGTAAATTCGTGATCCTACTTGAATGTCTAAATGCCCGTTCCCATGTCTCGAGTCCTCACCGACTCCCTTACACTTGCCTAACCATGTATGAGAAAACACCATTTTCAAAACAAAACTTGTTGTTCTCGAAAATACACTACCCGAGCCTTTGTAAAATATGGGACTACCCTCCGAGGCGAATGTATTGAGAACTTCCGAAATACCATGGTCCCTCATCCGAAATGATCCGCTGACTGCCTCCCAACCCCATTCTCCGAAAATCATCATGTGAAATCTTCTCGCAACCACATGTTCGCTTTTATTTTAATTCATGTCATGCACTCACCTAATTTCTAAAGCTACCCGGTAAGGCATATGATTGCATTATGCCATTTCAACACAATCCAACCAGTATCAAATATGCAAATATTATCAAATTTGCAATCACACTCACATGTTATTCAAATTTGATCAACCACCCCAAATTTGCTCACTGAAAGCACCATTATTCCATTTCCAATGGCCTACACCCACAATTATATTCTTAGTGGTCATGGCATCATGTTAACACGTCAAGCATTAACCTATTAATTTCTTTGATCAACCAACTCAAGCCATTCATTTCAAACAATTTCATTCACACAACATATGGACATTTTTGGTCCGATTCACAACCCGAGATCGTTTTTAATAAATTTCCATAATGCAGCAAGTGGGTCATTCAGAGGCGTACCTCACTCATCAAACATTTGTTCCACTTTTTCAAATCCGATTTCCATGGCCATTTCCGCCTCATACACACCGGACACACAATTTATTGCATAAATTATGAAATAAACACCCAAAACATCCCATTATCAGCCACGATTGTCCAAATGGGTTTCAAAAATTTCCACACTTCGGTTCTAAGATTTGGGACCGATCAAACGACCACTCACGACCTCAAACCAACATAAGCATCACAAAACACTTAAACAAAGGGTAAAACAAGTAGGATAAAACCCCTGATTCTCACTCTGAGTTTGTCGAACTCCCCAAACCCACTCCACACGAAGCCCTCACTGCGTAGAACCACTTTCCTTCTTGACCCGAAGAAATCCGACGGTCAGATCACCCGGGATCTTATAGAGAAGTTGCACACTCTCTCTCTCTAAAATAAAAAACCCTCACTCACTGCATCACTTCCACTCCTTCACGCTATCTCCTTTTTAAAGGGAAGTTAAGATGATCACTATCCAAAAGTTTCCTTGTCTTTATTATCATTTAACTTTCAAAAATGACATCTATGTCCCTAAATCTCGATTTTGACATTCTTCAATTATCTCTGGCCATCTTCCATCATCTCTACTCATGTAACACGTGTCACATGAGTACATGTTATAGGTATTTTTGTCACATCACATGTCGTTTTTTAAGACCCGATAATTCTGGCTGGCCTCGAAAACGTAAATTCCGGGACTATTCAAAATTAGACAAAATTCGACGTGGTTAGCTAGATTTCTCGCAGATGATTCCAATGGTGAAGTTCGCTTCATCATCCGATATCTAGAAAATTTTCTGATTTGATCGAAATTATGATTTTGCCATTTTTCCGTAAAATCGGATTTCTAGGTTTCGCATTCTCCCTCTAAAAAGAATTTCGTCCCGAAATTCCACGCACATACGCATCCAACCACGTGCATATGTAACCTCACCCAACTCCAAGACCGTGTCGGGTATTACAACCCAGCTAAGGTCCTAATTACTGACAACCCAATGGCTATCAACTCATCCATGTCAACACCCAATATGTCTACTACCCTAAGGTCCACCATGAGCAGAATCACTGAGATCCCTGACTCACGATCTCGATACATCTGACTAACTCTCACCCTACATCCTAGGGAAGAATTTCCCATCATCTCCCCTCTAAAGGCCTCAGCTCTAAGCCCAAACTGGTCACACAAGATGCATTAATGGAATGAACATGATGTAATCCACTCAAACGCTTAATCTAGTCAACAAGTGCAAGAGAAACGCATCTACATCCCATTAGTATGAACGCTACCGTCGTACCATGAGACCTTTGCCTCCTAGGACAATCTCGCCTCATATGCCAAGGCTGTCGACAGAAATAACATATCATCTGCCCTGCCTAACTAAATGCCCTATCCTGACCATGGTCTTGAAACTCGTGTGAAGCATAAGTCTTCTGCCTCTTCCTCGAACTAGTTAGGGCCGATCCTCCTCTCTCACCAAAGATCCGCAACTCGATACCCCGCATCCTCTATCTCTCTCTACGGTCGTATTATCCCAACCATGGAATCCATGTCCTATAGGCTAAGTCCCACGATCCCGCCTCCGAATGGACAATTTCTGCCCCATTCCTCGAATCTCCTTTACCTCGCCATGTTTGTGGCCACGTAAATTCCTCTATTTTTAACAACAAAAATTTTATTTTAGAAAATTCCATTTTTTTAAAGATTTTATTTTATTTTATTTTATTTTTCTCATTCCTTCATGCTACTTGAAAACAAAACTACCTAAAATATACATGTTATATATATATATATATATATATATATATATATATATATATTTTTTTTTTTTTTTTTTTCTATTCCACTAACTAAATAAATTTATTAAAATTTATTTTATCCATTTTTTTTAGTTTAATTCTCGACTATTTGCCCAAAATTCGAACACCTAAGGTTATATTTCTACTTCCTATTGTTCAACGTTTCCTATGCTATTCACCAAGCATACAATTTCAATCACAATTCACACACATGATCACACTATCACATAATATACAACTCATGTTATACACACCATCACACATCAAACACCATGCATGCAGTGTTCTAATCTTATCCCGTGACTTCCTAGGTAATCACATACCTAAACCCTAACATCGAGCTATACCAAGCTATGATGTTCTTATACCTTAATGACTATGGCCTAAGCCCAAGTCCCTCAAGCCCTAGGTTTTCACTTACCTACGCTCTATACCCACCGAGCTCCCAAGGTAATCGTTTTCACTCCGCTCTCAATACTAAGTCGTGAATGGGTATCGGACTACAACACTTATAACTACACCAACTCCGAGCTCCCAAGGTAATGGTTTGGCCTTAGCCTGATACCAAGTCGTGGAAGTCAAAATTTAATTCAAACTTATGGATACCCAAACCCGAGCCCTAGGCATCTGTAGAGATACTCATGCCTCATACAAAGCCGTGACGCCCAAAACCGGGTGTCCGCTGATCACCCACAACCTACGGAAAATCTACACGCCAATGTCAGTAACCCGACATCACCACGAAAATCGCAGTCTCCTTTCAGACGGAGCTCTACCAAAGGTACAACCAGTCCCAACAACCAACTTATAACCACATCAGTTCATATACAATTAAATGAGAAAATGGCCTCGGGTCTACAAATCAACACTCATCAAAATGTACCAACTATATTCTAATACTCAAGAGTTTCTAACATTTCTCTTAGTACAAACACATATAAAAATTACAATTCTAATACATGTTATACCAAAACATTAAAAAGCCACAACACTCTGGCCAAAAATCTACTTGGGCATTGTACCTGCCTTCCTAACGCTCCTCGCACCGAAATAATATTCCTCGACAAAGGCAGAGCTATCGCCCGCAGTGGAATTACCCTAAACGGGTTACTCCCCACCTATGCATATGCAATGATCCAATTTAAACACACACACTCAAGTAAATTCAGTGATCCTACTTGAATGTCTAAATGCCCGCTCCCATGTCTCGTAGTCCTCACCGAATTTCACACTCGCCTAAGTCATGTATGAGAAAACACCATTTTCAAACAACAAAACTTGTTGTTCTCGAAAAATACACTACCGAAGTTTCTGAAAATATGGGACTACCCGAGGAGAGAAATGTATCGAGGTTTTAAACAGTCATGGTCCATATATCCGAAATGATCCTGGCTGACCGCCTCTTAACCCCATTCTCCTCCTAAAATCATCCTCGTTGAAATTCCTTTCGCAACCACGCCGTTTTATTTTAATTCATGTCATGCACTCAATTCCAATTTCTAGTTACCCGGCCGCATACGAATGCATTGCGCCATTTCAACACACCCAACCAATATATCAAATATGTACATATTATCAACTTGCAATCACACCACATGTTATTCAAATTTGATTAACTTCAACTCCCAAATCGCTTCACTGGAAGCTAATCACTATTCCATTTCCAATGCCCTACACCCACAATTATATTCTATATAATTATCGCATCATGTTAACACATCAAGCATTAACCTATTAATTTCTTGGATCAATAACCTTAAGGCATTAATTTCAAACAATTTCATACACACAACATATGGACGTTTTTGGTCCGATTCACACAAACCCGGGACTGTTTTTAATAGTCCCATAATAGTGAGCAAGCTGGTCAGTCCGTGCGTTCTACCCATCAAACACTTGTCTAATTAAACCTATTTCCATGGCCATTTTCGCCCATATTATCGTGGACATTACAATTTATTGTATAAATTATGAAACAAACACCCAAATCGTCCTACATGAAATACTCGATCGTCTGTAAATGGGTTTCAAAATTTCCACACTTCTGGCTCCAAGATGCCTGGGATCGATCAAACGGCCACCACTCGCCTCAAACCAACACAAGCATCACAAAACACTTAAAAACAAAGGGTAAACAAGTAGGATAAAACTCTACCTCATTGAGTTTGTCGAAACTCCCCAAACCGATACCACGCTGCCTCACATAGAGGAACCACTTTCCTCGTCCGAAGAACTGGACTACGATCGCTTCGCGGATCTTAGAGAGAAGTCGCACACCCTCTCTTCTAAAATCAAAAACCCTCACTCACCGTGATCACACTCTGCCTCACGCTTTTAGTCTCCTTTTGAAGAAGAAGATGACTACTATTCAAAAAGTTTGTCTTATTATCATTTAATTTTCAAATGTCATCCATATCCCTAAAATCTTGATTTTGCCATCGGCACTATCTCTAGCCGGGCCCATTCCATCATCTCTACTAATGCAACACGTGTCACATGAGTACATGTTATGTGACTTTATCACATCACATGTCATTTTGGGGCACTCCTTACATTTGGCTAATTCGAAAACGTAAAATTTTCGATTGTTCAAATTCTACGAAATTCGACAAGTGTTAGCTAGATTTCACGAGACGATTCCAACGTGGAAGTTTTGTCATCCGAAGTTCTAGAAAAATTTGTATTTTTACCGAAATACGATTTTGCCCTTTTCCAAAAATCGATTTTCTCGGTTTCACATCAATTCTTCCATAGACACACAATTTCAAGTTAGAGTAGTATCCATCTAGAAATTTATGCGTATAACATCTTGCAAATTTGATTTTCACTTTAGAAAATGTGTGTAGCTCGGTACAGTAAATATGCGTCCTTCTCACCAACTATCGGGTCGTAGCACACTCTCAATTCCCAGATTTACTGTATCTAAATCGAACGCATCCGCCCTTCGACTCTCTGTGTATATCAAAGAAGGGTTCCCACGATGCTCCTCAAGCATACATTTTTCTCAATATGCATCACACATCCAAGACACATGAATCGATTCGCGCTACGCAGGTGATCCCGAAATCAACAATATTTATATCCTAAATTTTCTCCCACGCCGTAGTCAAGCTACCAGTATAGCTATCTAGGTCAAACTCAGTGGACGGGTTTTCTTATACAAATGATTTGCAAAGGAGTTCAAAATGGTGAATTTCAATTTGATTTCGTGCTCGCAAAACAAGGGGTCGGGTATTTTGCAAACTCGAAATTAAAATAAGAAAAAATGTAAAATAACTCTCAAGCTGTTTGAAGCCACTAGTTTAGTGGTTTTAAGGCAACTCACATGTCCTCAGTCTTTTCCCCATCGCTAGAGAGTGATGACATATACATTTCGAACCTATCTTCATTTAGCTTTAAAACCTAAACCCTAAAATTTTCCTTCTTGAAAAATAGCATTTAACTGGGCATAAATGTCCCTAACGGTGATAACATATCTCAAAACCCTACCTGATAACTAATAGGAGACAACTAAGCGGGCATCGGTGGATCTAATGAAGTATCCTTGAACCCCAACTGCCAAATACACATTAAGGGCATGCTTAAGAGATTTTAACCTAAAGGCGAGAAACGAAGCATAAATACCCATAACTGCATACATGAAAAATAGTAGAACTTGCATTTAACGAAACATTCATGGTCCCATACAGTGAAAACCTACCTCCTGGACCATCTTACATTAACAAATAGAAAGCTGACTAATGAATATCTTTGAATCTAACAATAATCATCAATGAGACCCTAAAAGATTGCAAATCTTGGTCAATCAAGATGTATCTAGGAGATTTAAACCTAGAGTGAAGGATAGGAACCTGAAATGAAAATAAATGCCTACGTTAAAAGCAGAGGACCATCGGTTACCTGGCTTGGGTTGCCTGTGGCCTCATCTTCCAAAGAGGAAGAGTCTAGCCAACCATCCTTTGAGTTGTCATCCTCGGATGAGTGTTTAGCGGCCCAGAAAGGGAAAATGAGAGAGAAAATAAAGAAAAGCGGGGCGGAGCCACAATTTTATTCACTTCATGCGTCTCTGACAGTGTATACAAATGGCTTATATAGCCTTACAAACCCAGTGAAATATCATACAATCGAATAAAGTGATTACAACAAGGTAAAAAGAAAAACCAAAAACAAATGCAAACGGGGCACATCGATAGCGGAGGCAGGCGGCGGGAGAACGATTAATAGAGAGTGAGAATAGTCTTTGCGGGAACAAATTCCAGCGAGTTCGTTTTCTGTTCATGATAACATATTCTTGGTTTTGATCTAATCTGGTTGAAACTCTATTCTGGCCGAATGACTCTTCAGATATTAACTGCCGACTTTCCGTTCTTTGAAACGATCAGATGAACGAGATGTTAAATGTTCCGGTTGATCTCGGTGATTGGTATAAAGCGCTCAAAACCTAATAAACGGGATCAATAACGTGACATAATCGATAGCGTGCGAAAACTGTTATCGATCAAAGATATTGTTGTCGACGAACGCCGCCTCCGGGCGCCATCTTCTTTGATTATCCGGCGTACGTTCTTGCGTTCCATAAATAATATTATCGATCTTTGCGATTCGGATCGATTGGTTGACACCAACATCAACTGGCGGCCGTTAGCGTTCTTGTAACGGATTCTATAAAAATCTGTGATGCTGGTGGCGGCGCCGTTAACTTCCGAGTGTAGTATGTTATTTCGTTGACGAGACTCAGTAACCACTAACATACGACCTCAGACTCGTGGAAGGCCTCGACCATCCGTCTCCGAATCAATGAGCTCTTGAATTAAATACGCCACAATATCGTCATTAACCGGGCGCTCCGTTTAAATCATCAATCAGTGATTGAGAAGATGTCGTATCTTATTTCGGTTTAATATCAGCCGATTCGTCTTGATTAAAACTATGACCATGGTGGAAGTGTGATAACAAATCAGCGAATATTGTTATAAGATAATATCTTGGTTATCATCTTCCGAGATGCCGCGGACCATTAACTCGTGATGATCGTTCCGCGATCGCGCCGGATCTGCAAATGCTAGTAGCTGTTTAACCGCGATTACTCGGATGCGATAATGGCGTTGCGTTATTCAACGATGTGGAAAATGGGCTGACGTATTTGTTTTGGATAATGGATCTTAGATTATCATGGTCAGAAATTAATTTTGAGTTACATCAATATCACATTTTTCTATAATGATCAGTTTGAATAAAATATCTTTCTCCATTAAATTAAGGCAAATATCATTCTTTGTGATGTTGGCGTCGTTCTTGGAATATCTTTGAAACTAATAATAGTCAAACTTTGCATAAACTCATTATATTGTTTTAAGTTATATAATATTGTTTGAAGACAAAGTGGACTCATGCAGTGATTATATAAGAATATGACATATCCAACAAATCAGGGATTCTACTGGGTTGTTCAGTAGATCTCGGCTCGATCAATATTTCCATAGCATTGATATCATCATTGAATTGAGACAACATTCTTGACATCTAAGGTACTCTTATCTTCCTCTGACATTACATATGTTTTTCGCATGCCATGTCCATACGTCATGGCAGTCAATACCATTACAAAAGATGATATTTAACCACTATGATATCATGAACTTTCATATTTATTCCCACATTTTATGCATGGACATTGTATGTGGAACTAAGGTCACCTAAATTTTTTAACATATTTAAAAACTTTGACACCATCCTTGTATCTTTTTCGTCTATCGGTAGAGTACCATGAGCTTATCTAGTCTGTTTAAATTCAAAAATACTAGTAAACTAGTCGATTAAATCCAATAAATATAATGATTTATCTAACAAACTAATTAAATTTATCAAACCATATACAAGTAAAAATTAGAAAGATGACAAGTAAATTAAAAAAGATAAATAATAACTTACATTGGTTCGACTTTCTTTGATTTGTCATCAATTTACGTTTGACACTTTCCATGCAGTGAATCCACGTCTATGTCCCTAAAATGATAGAAGTTAAAGGGAGAAATACAAATTCCTTACTAGAACAACTATAGATCTACCAAGAGCTGATCGAGGAAAGATTGACGGTTTCAAAGTAATTTTTAAGCGAGCAGAAAATGAACAAAGTGGAGTGAAAGTCTGGTTTATATATTTATATGTAGAACATGTACAAAGTGGGTAAAAGGTCTGAGCAAGAACATGTACAAGGAGCTTACCATATTTTTATTTAAAACAATATTTTTATTTAGAAATTAAAAACCAATCCTATCTTTTTATTTAAACTATATTTTTATTAATGCAATACTTATTAAATTAAATAATACATTTATTTAGTACGAGCTTACCATATTGTTTTATTATATATTATATGAGTCATGACCAGCATATATTCTTTTTCAAATATAAATAACTATAATATATTTAAAAATAAAAAAAAATAAATTTATTAAATGCAGAACAAATATGGTATGGATAAAGGATAATTATTTGTATCAAAAAATGTGATATGTGGTGGCAATTTAATTTGCATGGCATTTGTAATATAAAGCTTGTAATATATCATCATTTTTATTTGACTTTAAATTATGCATTTGGTTAAATTATTGATGATCTTGTATGAATGTAAAAATTTGTAGATGGCATCCTTGGCTGCAGCTTTCGTAGGTCTTCGCATCCGGCTCGGTTGCCTCCATCTCCTGGTCCACCACCATGTGCTCGGCCTTCTCCGATTTTGGTATTGGTATTTATGATTAGCTCTGCGGGGTGGTGCGGAGGCCACTCGAAAAGTTTAGGAGTGAGAGGGAGGAGAAAGAAAGGCAAAAGAGAGAGAGAAAGAGAGAGATAGAGAGAGAGAGAGAGATAGAGAGATGAAACGAAAGGGTCGAGAGGAAGGAAGATAAGCGGCATCTTCACCTTAACTGCAAGTGGTGTCTCCCCTTCAGTGGACTTCCAAGCGTCCGCTTCACGTATTGCTCTTCACGTCCTGGCTGAGCGTTTTCCCTGGCTTCACGTCTTCACGTTCCTGGGAATCCCACGTGGAATTAGAGAGAGAGAGAGCAAGAGAGAGAGAGAGAGAGAGAGATCGGGATGAAACAAAAGAGATCAAGAAGAGAGGGAGAGATAAAGCGCATCTTCACCTTCTTCCTATGGCGTCTCCCTTCACGTGGACTTCTAAGCGTCCGCTTGTCCTGGCCGAGCATTTTTATGGCTTCACGTTTTCACCTGGAATCCAATGTAGAATTAAAGACGGCGAGAGAGAGGCGGGATGAAACGAAAGAGATTGAAGAGAGGGAGAGATAAGCCGGCATACTTCACCTTCTTCCCATGGCGTCTATAAGCAGCGTGGGTTTCTTCCGTCTTCTTAGGCGTTTCCTGGATTCATGTCTCTTCACGTCTTCACGTTCACAGGGTCCCACATGGACGAAGACCAGCAGAAGCCCCTCACTTGGTGCCCATGGCCAAGCGAAAAGCACCAGGATCCATCGAGTCTTGCACCAGACACGTGGATCCCTCTTCAAATGCATTTGAGAGTGGAAGATGAAGGAAGAGGGAGAAGAAACGTTAAGAGGAGCTGGTTTTTATGGAAAAGCAGGTGTCTCTCACCGTCGGGACAGCGGTCCTCTTCAACGTGGCTAGATAAGGTGATGAGAGGGTTTCTTAAAAGAAGGTTTTTAAGAAGGATAATTTTTTTTTAGGAAAGAGTTAAGACTACATTCTTAATTAGGAGAGAAAAAAATAAATAATTTTTCTCTTCAACGTGGCTGAATAAGGTGATAGAGAGGGTTTCTTAAAGAGGATTTTTAAGAAAAAGGATAATTTTTAGGAAAGGATAAAAACTACATTCTTAGTTAGGAAAGAAAAATAAATAAATTTTTTCTATTCAACGTGGCTAGATAAGGTGATAAGAGAGGGTTTCTTAAAAGAGAGTTTTTAAGAAAAATGATAATTTTTAGAAAAAGGATAAAGACTACATTCTTAATTAGGAGAGGAATTTTTTTTAGTTTTATATTAGACTAAATCTTAAATAACCTTGTAGTCTTTTATATTATAAGATAATATATAAGACTACGACTTCATTAAAAACATAGTCTTTTTATATTATAAGACCAATATAAGACTACGGCTTAATTAACAACGTAGTCTTTTTATATTATAAGATAATATAAGACTACAACTTAATTAAAAATTTAGTCTTTTTATATTATAAGATAATATAAGACTACGGTTTAATTAAAGATGTAGTCTTTTTATATTACTCAAGATAATAATATAAGACAACGTTTTAATTATAGATGTGATCGTTTAATTTATGAAAAAATTGTGGCATTAGTCTAAAATATTAGACTACATTTTATTACTAAGCGTAGTCTTTCCTAAAACCAGCCATAGTCTATTTAACTTTTTAGTAGTGAATTGGTATTGAAGTTTGAAAAGAGATTTGAGTGAACTCAAACCCTAAACCCCTTTTATTTGTGTTTGAGTTGGGGAAACCCCAAATGTGGATAAAAAGAGTTTTGTTTTGGTAGTAAATGAGTTTTGGGGTTGTGTTGGGTTGAGTTTTGATGAGTATTGTTGGTTGGATTGGTTTTGTGTAATGTTTGTAAAAGGGAAATGTTGGGTTTTCAAAGGAAATTTTGTCAAAACCCCTGTTCTTGTTTTGGCTATAGATTAAGTTATAATAATCCAAATTAAGTGATTCCAATTGATAACGAACCATAAGATATAGGGATACAAATATATAGAATGGACCAGGAGAAAATTATAGCTCTTAGGCTCCCGAATATGGGCTTAAAGGTGAGCTCGGGTAGCTCACGGTGTTTTGGGTGTTGTTATGGTGTTTTGGCCATAAGTTGAGTTTCGATCATCGAAATTGAGTGATTCAAAATTATGGGTAAAATAGAATTCTAGGGAAATAATTTACTTTAAGTAAGTGTATGAAAATTGTTACCCCAAAGTGCTCATAAATCTTTCAAAGTGGAGCTATGTGTAAGAACAGTCTGATTTTGCCTTGCAAATTGGAGTAGTCTGGATGTAAAATCCAATAACTTGAGTTTTGGTGATTCCAAATGGAGAAGAAACCTTAGAACCATAGCTTCAAATTCGTAGAAGGAACCATTACCAATTTATGGATTTAAGACCTTTAAATATAGAATAAGAGTAGGTGATCCAGTGAGCTAACCAATTTGGCATTAAAATGTCGTAACTTGAGTTTGGGACTGTTTTGGCTAAGTGTGTTTTTGAATTTATGAAAATAGATTGTTGGGATGATTAAAGGTCTTGGGAAGGAATATAAGATCTTGGAAATATTAGCACATGCTGGACAAATTTATTTAGGAATTTATTTGATTTTAAAAGTGTTTGTTACAATTTGTCAAAGTGGACAGGTAGGGTTTTGGGATGTTAAAGTTAAAAATTGGACCAATTGGTTTATATTCTAATTTTGGGTGCTTGGGGGATGGTTAGACCTTGGTCTAAGCTAATAAAATCAATGTTTGAAGTTAATTTTGGACAACATTAGGATTGGTTTTGGTGAGACGTTTTAAGTGCTGGCACATGCGAAAAAAAAAACGGTATGTTTGCCTTGTTTGTGTTATGTGGTTGAGGGCCTTAGAGAAGGAATTTGAAATTGAATATTTTCAGAGAAGTCATTGGATATATAAAGAACTAAAATAGAGAGTTTCATAATTTTTGAAGACCGTTTGAATAATTTTTTTTAGATATCTGATCAAGAAATCTGAAGCGAAAAATAACACGGTCCTTGCATGGTGTTAGTATGCAATTTGGGGTTTTGACTTAAACTTCCTTTGGGGATGGTTTAGTTGATCAAGAGTACTGTTGGAAAAGGATTATAAGGCTGGGCAAAAAATTTAGTATTTTGGTTATGTGATGGATTAATGTTTGGGAAACTAACAACCATACAGAGATCTTGCCACTTGTTGCTAATGGATTAAGAATCGATATCAAGCTCAGAAAAATCAACCCCTAACCAAAATCACTAGCACGAATGAATAATATTGTTCTTTAATTATATTGGAATAGGGGCTAACTGATTTTCCACATAAACTTGTAGCTGAGCGACTCAGAACCCGACAAAATTTATAAACATATACCTTCTTGTTGTGGCAGCTCTACTTGATATAGCATTCCCAGGGTCGAACTCAAGGATAGGTTTTTCGCACAAAATGATTTACAGTGATTCAAAATGGTGAATTTCAACTTGGATTTTTAGGTTTTGTAAAAACAGTGGAGGTGATTGGTTTGCAGATTGAAAATAACTTGAAATAAAATATGAAAAAGAACTCCTTGAAGCATTGTGCTACTAGGTTTAAGATCCTAAGGTAAATTCAATGTTCTCGGGTCCTTTTCCTCGCGTTGGGGAGGATGACCTAGTCATTCCCAATCGGATGCTTCATTTGGCTTTAAAAATGAACCTAACAATTTTCCTTTTGAAACAAAACATTTATTGAGCATAAATGCTCACGGACAGTGAAAACATGTCCCCTAATCTACCCAATAGTGACTCATAGAAGACAACTAATCGAATCTCAGTGGATCTAGAAATAAGCATCCACTGAACCCAAAAATATTGCCAAATACTTGTCAATCAAGGCATCTCAAGAGGGTTTAAACCTAGATTGAAAGATAGAAACATAAATGCTAATAACTGCTTGCGTTAAAAAATAGGATAACCAAATTTTTACCTCAAAGCTAGATTGCTTGATAGCCCTCCTCTTCAATGATGGAGGGGATTAATAACTCATCCCTTAAGTTGTCATCCTCGAGGGTGTTTAGCGGTCGAGAAAATCTGAAAAGGAAAGAAAATGAAGAAACTGGAGAAAGAGCGGGAAGAGCTGAAAGCTTCCCGCCCAAAAGTTTTATTAATGAGAAAAAAGTTCGGGTCCTTATTACAGTGCAGCAGGAGCTTATATACTGCCCCATCCAAGAAAAATTACAAAAAAAAAAAACCAAAACCAAAAGCTATTACAGGGGATAAAATGGGAAGAAACAAAAAATGTAACAAAAAAAACAATAAGTAAAAAGGCGTAGGAAAGTGAATAGTGGCATGAAATGGTGAACAGTGGCAATAGGTGAATAGTGGCATAAGAGGCATTCGCAACTGCGAGGTCGCCGGGTTACGAAATTCCTTGTTTGGCCCAGTTCTAAGTCTGAGGCTCGATTTCCTTGCATTTTCTTCTCTTCTTTATACGGTTCGATTTGCAATCTTTGAGTTATTTCGAATTCTTCGTGCTTGGATCGACTCAACAATTTTGGCATAAATAGCTTACAAAAACTATTAAATTAGCCACAAAATGCGATTAGTAGCATAGCAGGGACCTTAATGTGCCAATTGGATTAATTACACTGATTAATACACAAAAAGTGCTCAAAACCTCTGATAACGGGGTTAATAGCCTTGTTGAGTACTAATCACACCCCCCAACCGAGACATTGCTAGTCCCTTAACAATGAAAGAAAGAAAGAGAAAGCATACAAAACAATAACAAAATGATGTTCAAAAAAATGGTATTTCAAAAAGGTTGTGAATGAGTAATGCCTAACCCTCAGTAAGAATGCAAAACCCTTGCTTGATAACTATCTCAAAGAGATGGATACCATAAAAATTGAGTATCAAAAGAGACTCCTTTTCCATAGAATCAACTAGAGACTTCCACCAAAACCTAAGTGTTTGTTTGATCAATTCTCAACAATAAAATGCCAAATTGCACTCTCCCCCGACCAAACTATTGCCTCCACCTAGGACACTAATCAACCTAAATAGATCAGGACCCACTCTTATTCCATAACTCTTTTTTTGTCTTTGTAGAGTGCGTCTTTGAGGAATCGACCTCACCAAAGTCCATGTAGCGGGGACCTGCAGGTGACTCAGAACCAATTAAGGCTTAGGGCACCAAGTCATAAGGATCTTTTCGACCACTAACTCTTGGGTTTCACCCGGACTTGAATGATTTGAGGCTCCATGATTCGTGCACGGTAAAGGGTGATCAGAAATCAACAGTATTTGTTTCCTGTCTCCTCCTGCTGCCCGAAGTGGTCGACTCTTGCAATATAGAGGTTTTAGAGTCGAACACCGGGGGGATGGGTTTTTCTTAAATGCAGAATGATTTGAGTAAAGTCAAAAAATGGTAAATTAAATTTGGATTTTAAGGTGGTGATAAAAACAATGGGTTGGTGGGTTGCAAGCCCGAAAGCCGGAAATGAAGAAAAATAAGAAAGAACTCCTTGAAGTCTCAGGAGCCAGCTGGGTTGGGGTTTTAGGGCAACTAACATGTTCGGGTCTTTTTCCCTCGCGTTGGGGAGCATGACATATAGTCATTTTCCCGCTAGGATCTTCATTTAGCTTTAAAAAAACTAGCCCATGATTTTCCTTTTGAAAAATAGCATTTAAATGGGAATAAATAACCTAACAGTGAAAACACATCTCAAAAACCCTAATCCAGAGTAACTAGCAGGAGACAACTAGCCGAGCCTCGTGGATCTGGTGAAAGTATCCATTGAACCAACTTGTCAAATACACGATAAAGAGAGCATGCTTAAGAGATTTTAACCTAAGTGAGAAGCGAGGAACTTAAACAACCAAAAATCTCGTGCGTTAAAAGCAGAGGGCCGTGTGTTACCTCCATGACCCTAGCCAGCAGCCCTCCTGCTTCAAAGGGGGGAAGAGGCCCTAGCCAACCATCCCTACCGAGTTGTCATCTCAGGAGTGTTTAATGTAGAGAAAGGGAGAAAATAAAGGAAAGAGGGAAAAAGCGGGAGAAGCTAGGCCTAATTTTATTTACGGCAAAAAATCGAGTCTCTCCCAACGGTGTATACAAATGGCTTATGTAGCCTTACAAACTGATGAAATACCATACAATCGAGCATAAGTGATTAAAACAAAAAGGGTAGAAAGGAGAAAAACCAAAATTGTAACCCAAGCAAACAATCAGTGAAATGCGGGAGAAACGAGGCTACGGAGCAGTGCTCTAAGATGTAGGGGCTGGGAACAGTGTTGCAGGAACCAAATCTCGCAATGCTCCATTTTTTCTTCACTTTTCTATTCTTTCCTTCGGTCGATGATCTGCGTCTTGAGTTTGACTTGAATTCTTCGTGCTTGGATTGACTCAACAATTCGGCATAATTTAGCTAGCAAAAACTACAAAATTTGCCACAAATACGTCCAGTAGTACAATAGGGACCGAACATGTGGTGGGTTAATTATAACAATTAGTACACAAAATGTGCTCAAAACCTATTAAAAATAGGGTTAATGCTTTTTATTTTGAGCTATCCTCCGACACCTCTGGCGTGCTTCAAACTACCCATCCACCCATGTAGCGAGCACAAAGTCGGTGACTCCCAACCAGTTGGCTTAGGGCACCGAGCTTTAAAGACTTTCGCCATATACCCCTCGGACCGTGCTCGGGTTTCAAGGCAAAGCGTTACAATTTTCTTCTTTTTGTTTTTCTTTTCTTTTTCTTTTTGTTTTTCTTTTTCTCTTCTTTTTATTTTGGAAGACACATTGGCTTTTTTTTTTTTTTTTTCATGGGGTCGCCAACCTATTAAGGTAGTCAACCAGCTAGGATAGGTTTAGCAAAGTTTGGAGGTTAGGCGGAGTTTCGGCGTATTATTGAGCTTGTGTGCAGGTGTGTGGTTAGTAGAGGTGGAAGAAAAAGGTCAAACGACAGAATTCAACTAATCATCCACTCAATTAGGCATGGAACCAATCTAACATCAATAGAATTGGAAAAAGTTTCAATTTTTCAAACTTCAAGCTAGGCAAAACAAAAAAAAAAAAAAAAATGGGTGCAAATTTTTTTTTAAATCGAAAAAGTGAGCTGTATAGTATGTATTATATAAAAAAAAAATGACTATATTTTCAGCTTTTCAAAAACAAACTAACATACAAACAAAACAAACAACTATGCAAGAAACTAAATACAAAGTCATTAAACTTAACAAAATAGACTTGCTGAAAACATAAAACAACCTTGCCTTCATAACTCTCCCCCGACGAATTCAACATTGTCCTCAATGTGGCTATGGGATGGAAATTTAAGGGAGGAAGTGATACTCATGATGAAATGTGCTCACTATTAGATAGGAGACTTGTGAGCTTTCCAGGCACCTTATTCACTCGTTTGGGCTTGAATGAACAAGTTAGGAGAAGAAAGAGAGGAAAAAGTGACCAGTTGGAGCATTTTGAAAATTTCCTTCTTTATAAAAATTTCAAAATTGTTCTTTCTAGTTAGATTTAGATTCTAAACTCTAAGATTTCAAACGGTACCAGAACGCCTAAAGCAGTTGGGATGAGAAAGTTATGGCGAAACAAAATGGGGTGTCACGGGTTGCAAATTTTATAACCTACATTGTAATTTTTGCAACCCGTACATGCGAATTTTTTTTTAATGAATAAGCTTAAATAATAATATATATTTTTAATAAAAACATATTGATTTTTTGAAATTTTTATTAAAAATAAATATATATATATATATATATATATCATAAAGACAAAAATGGAATAGTGCGGTGAATTTGGCGAAAACAAATAAACAAACAAATGAACAAGCTTTGGAACAATGTAAATTTTGTGAATTTTGCATCTTGTGAAATTTCAAAACCTGCGAAATTTCTGGATTTTGCCTTCTCTGTGAAACTAAAGAACACCTTAAAATAAACCACGAAAGAAATAAAAAAATGCGAAAAATGAAAAATAATCAAACAAAGATTAATTTAAGATTGAAAATCTAAAAAGAAAATCAAATAGAAACCAAGAATAAAATAAAATAAAGCAGAAAATTCTGAAAGCAAAGTGGGGAGATTGGCCCCTCAAAGCAGTTTCTCGAGCCTTTTGAAGTTTTCGTAGTGGAGCTTGTAGAAATGTTAAGGTCCATGTGCTCCAAACCAGAACCAGTACCCAAACCATCCGCTATGCCATGCCGTATGAGTAGCTGCGCAATGTCTTTAGTGGTGGCGAAGGTCGACGAGAGGCCACTAGCTGCAAAATATTGCATAGGCGGGGAAGATGGGATGGCCTTAAGCTTGTTAGTAGGACGGAGTTCTTGGATATAGGTTGTCTTTGCGGGAAGGATATACCACGGATCGTTGGGTCGGTGGGGGCGGGTGTAAATTGTGCTCAGGGCTCTTCCACTGCATCCTTTCCTTGCCCCTCCTCGATCGGCATTGGGAGTTCTTTTCCCATGAATGACGGCAACACCAATAGCTGAGGATTCAGATAACCCTTTAGAATATTCAGCAAAATTTTCTATCAGCCCTTCTTGTAGCTGTTGTTGACATTGATCCTTTACCATGGTGTCACTCAGGAACACTTTCTCTGGATGAACATGCTGATTGGTGAGCCTTGAAATGGAGTAATACAAATTGTCAAATTTCTGATCAATTTCGCTTTGAAGTCCATCTAATATTTGGTTCAGAGAGTTCTCCACAGTATGAATTCTTTCACTTAATTGGGCATTGAATGTCTTCTGGTCTTCCACAACGTCACCCACCAGCTTGGTAAGGTTCAGAATGTCTTGTTCAACTGGAAAGGTTGATTGTGGTGGTTGAGGCTGAGGAGTTAAAGCATAATATGGAGAAGCAGGAGGTGCATACTGTCCCCATGAGTGATTTAGGTGGTTCCCCCAACTAGGGTTGTAAGAATTTTCATATGGTGCATTTCTTAGGGGAACCATGTAGGAGGGTGCACTCACCCATGGAGGTTTTATATAGTCATTCATGGACCTATATGCATTAGGTGTTCTCTCCATTGGGTACTGACAGTGTTGCTCTCCCTCTAGGTGTTCCATTTGATCAAAATTCAAGCCAAAATGCACTCCTACAGCAAGAACAGGGCAAGCACAAGACAATAGAGAAACAATCCTACTCCTTTTTTTTTTTTAAAACAGTGAAATGAACTAAAAAAAAACTGACATTGAAATGATAAAAGAAAATTCACCAGAACTTGTAGTAGGTATGCAGTGTTCAGCCCGGCTCAACAAATGCACTAATGCCATCCTCGGCGGTGGCATGTTCGATTCACACGTAAGCGTGTAGCTAGGCAGCTCTGAACCAACAAAATTTATAAACCTATACGCCTGCTGCTGTAGCCTAGCTATTGCGATGCATAGCGGCTCACGGTGAGCTTCGGGGGATGGGTTTTCTTCGCACAAAATGATTTACAGTGATTCAAAATGGTGAATTTCAATTTGGATTTTTAGGTTTTGTAAAAAGAGTGGAGGTGATTGGTTTGCAGATTGAAAATAACTTGAAATAAAATATGAAAAAGGACTCCTTGAAGCATTGGGCTACTGGGTTTAAGATCCTAAGGTAAATTCGAGGTTCTCGGGTCCTTTTCCTCGCGTTGGGGAGGATGACCTATAGTCATTTCCCAATCCGGATCTTCATTTGGCTTTTAAAATTTGAACCCTAACAATTTTCCTTTTGAAACAAAGCATTTATTGAGCATAAATGCTCCGGGCGATGCCCTGATATACCCTACAATGACTCATAGAAGACAACTAACCGAATCTCAGTGGATCTATCAATAAGCATCCATTGAACCCAAAAGATTGCCAAATATTGGTCAATCAAGGAATCTCAAGAGGGTTTAAACCTAGATTGAAAGATAGAAACATAAATGCTAATAACTGCTTGCGTTAAAAACAGAGGAACTAAAATTTTACCTCAAAACCGTTGCCCAGTAGCCCTCCTCTTCAAGGATGGAGGGGGTTTAGCCAACCATCCATTAAGTTGTCATCCTCAAGGGGTGTTTGGCAGTCGAGAAAATGCAAGAAAAGGAAAGAAAATGAAGAAACTGGAGAAAAATGAGAAAAGTAGCTCCCACGAAAAGTTTTATTAATGAGCAAAAAGTTCGGGTCCCTATTACAGTGCAGTAGGAGCTTATATACCGCCCCAACCAAGCAAAATTACAAAAAAAAAAAAAAAAACAAAACCAAAAGCTATTACAGGGGATAAAATGGGAAGAAACAAAAAATGTAACAAAAAAAAAAAATAGTAAAAGGCGAAGAGTGAAGCAGTGGCAAGAGGTGAATAATGGCCTGAGACGTTCTTATCTCACTAAATTTGGCTTGCCAAATTTCACATCGCTCAATTTCCTTGTATTTTATGCTCTTCTTTCCTTCTGGTTTCTGATATGCAATGCTGAGTTCAACTCGAATTCTTCGTGCTTGGATCGACTCAACAATTTTGGCATAAATATCTTGCAAAAACTACAAAATTAGCAACAAAATGTGATCAGTAGCATAGCAGGGACCTTAATGTGCCGATTGGGTTAATTACGCTGATTAGTACACAAAAAGTGCTCAAAACCTACAATAAAAACGAGGGTTCGAAAATAACCTTTATTTGAGCACTAATCGCGGCGAGAGGAAGCCGGCGAGATCGAGATTAGGATTGGAATCAAGTGCAAAGCTTTTGGTTTGTTCTACACCTTTATCTGTTATTTCGAATCTCTATCTTCAAAATGTTTGAATTGCATATTGAATTGTTTAAATTGATTTGGTGCCAAATAAATTGTGAAATGGTGCAAGTTGATTTAAGTTAAGAATTTGAGAAATTGATTCAGTTGCGAAATGAATAACATGAAAATTGCATGAGTATTGAAATGATTTGTTTGTATAAAAATACATACTCTTTGTATTTTACTATAAATGATTTGAATGCCCCTTAATATAATGTTAACCGTTAAATTCGAGTTAGGGATAGATTGGTATACCAATAAGAATTTCCGAGCAAGCGTATTATTGGCATACCAATCAAGTGCCAATGGGGCAATGCTCGATGAGTGTACACCAATCAGTACATATTTTATAACACGGAGTGTTTACGAAGCCCTCTGACCCGGCGGGACGTCAGGTGATTTGTTCTATCCTATGCACGGGCATAGAGTTAAATTCGATAAGGGCAAAAATGCAAAATGTGTGGTGAAAAAGATTGCATGATTTATGATCTGAATGATTTGTTGCACATGAAAATGCATAGTTTGAGATGACCAATGAATTGTAATTGATTAAATGAAATATATCTTTATGTATGTATTATGCATTGGTCATTTAAGAAAGTGCAAGCATTGTCTTATGAAATTGCGCAGTTGGTTTAACTAAAATAAAGAGAATCGTATAGAACCATAAGCATGAAAATGCTTATCGCATCAGATTTTTATATACGTGTGAGTGCAGTGAACAAAGACAAAGGGCAAGATTGAGGCACGAGTCATCAAGCGTCGGAGTAAGTATATACTCCATCATATGCATCCATCCTACTTTTAAACAATTTATGTTTTGTGATCAAAAGAGTTAAACTGCAAGCGATTTTGTATATTATTTTGAGTGGGCGTGAAGTACCTTCATTGTCGCCATTTCATTAAATGTAAATATTTATGGGCCTGCGAATTAAATCGGTTCCTTTTATATTTAGAGATGTTTATCACAGTGGAATATCGACCTAAACGGTTATTTGTTTTTGTATATGTTTTGTTAAATGAACTCGGCTATGTCCGGTTTCGGTTGGATCCGTAGTCAGGTCGTAGAGAATGGGGTGCTACATTTATTGGTATCAGAGCCATGGTTTAGGCGGTTCTGCAAATGATTTTTGAAAATGGTTTAAAAAAAACTGATTTTGAAATTGTTTGTAAATGATTTTGAAAATTGTTTATGACATGCATTGCATTTGCATATAAAGGATGACGTGACTCTGATGCAGATCTTGTTGGTCTTAATAGGTAAGCATGAAGTTCGGGCCCACGATGTTATCATTGTGAATAGAGTCTATAGAAGTTGTCCCATTAGAATACGAGTATGAGTTTCGGAGATTTGATAGAGTTGTCATTTAGAGTTTGATGTGATATTGGGGATGGATTGGTTATTCGACACCAAGTGGTAGTTGATTGTAGAATGAAGAGTGATAAGGACCGCCGAGATTGACGATGAGGTTATTTTCATCGGCGAGAGATCAAGTCACCTCTCCTAATGTGATGTCATGACCCTTTGCGAGAAAAATGGTGCGGAAAGGATGTGAAGCCTACTTGGCTTATGTGATTGATACGGTAAAGGCAAGGCCTAGTTTATCAGATATCCCTACCGTTAGTGACTTTCCGAACATGTTTTCGGAAGAGTTGCCAGGATTGCCTCCACATAGGGAGATTGAGTTTGCTATTGATGTTGTACCAGGTGCCACGCCGACATCCATTACATCGTACCAAATGGCTCCATTGGTAAGGAATATGTGATTTTTAGTGATGCTTCACTAAATGGACTTGGATGTGTCCTTATGCAAGAGGGTAAAGTGGTAGCGTATGCTTCAAGGCAGTTGAAGCCGCATGAAAAGATTACCTACACATGATATGGAATTGGCCACTGTATTTACATTAAAATATGGAGACATTATTTATGCGGGAAAAGTGTTTCATCTACCGTCACGAAGTCTTAGTGTTTTCCCTCCCTAGCGAACTTAACTTTGAGACAAACGTAGATGGATGGAATTGATTAAAGATTATGATTGCGTGATTGATTATCACCCGGGAAAGGCCAATGTAGTGGCCGACGCTTTGAGTAGAAAGACAGTGCAAAAGCTTCGAGCGTTGAATGCTCACTTGTCATTGTGGGCGGCTTGATGAAATAGTGGCGAGTTAATAGCCAAGACCGGATTTGTTGAATCGAGTGCTAGAGGCACAAAGAATAATGAGAAAATTTACGCAATAGTGAGTCGGAATGAAATGGTAAAAACTGAGTTTATAGAGAATGAAAGGTAGGTTATATATTAAGATCGGGTTTGTGGCACTGATGATAGTGAATTGAAGAAAGCCATTCTAGAAGAGGCACACGAGTGGATCTTTTTCTATGCATCAGTGGCTTCAGATGTATCAAGATTTAAAGGTTTAAATGCGGTGAGTGCAGAATGAAAAGAGATGTTTGAATTAGGCGACCAGTGTTTAGTGTGTCAAAAAGTGGCGACAATGCAGTTCCTTTGGGATTATTGCGACTATCGAATAGGAGTGGGGACGAATCACCATGGATTTTGTGGTTGGGTTACCATTGCGAGGAGGAAACATAATATTTCGATTTGGGTCATAGTAAGACGATCCAGCTAAGTCAGCTCACTTCACACGGTGAGCAGGCTATTCCTTGACAATTTGTGTTTGTACGCCAGTAAAATAGTTCGGTTGCGTAGGTTCCAATGTCAAGTATTTTGGGCCGAGATCCGAGGTTTACCTCGAGATTTTGGGGAAAATTGCAAGAGGCTTTAGGCACTCGACTGAATTTCAGCACAACGTTCCACCCATAGACAGATGGACAATCAGAAAGAGTGATTCAGATTCTAGAAGACATGCTAAGGAGTTTTGTGATTGACTATGAGGGTAGTTGGGATCGATACATTCCTTTAGTTGGTGCAATATTGCAACGTGGGTTTCAATAAGTATTGGAATGGCGCCTTATGAGACTTTATAGGGAAGAAAATGTAGACACGTTGTGTTGGATAGAATTCGCGAAAGAAAGTGATTGGCTGGAGCTTGATCTGGTGAAGAAAATGTGAAACCAGATTGAAAGATTAGGCAGTGGCGCGTTGAATGAAGTCATATCTGAGCATGAAAGAAAGATATTCTATATGGTCCGGAGAAAAGAAAGTGTTTTTGGTATCGCAGCAGGAGAAGTTGATGAGATTTGGGAAAAGGGCAAGTTAGACTATAGATTTATTAGTCCATATGAGTAATGAAAGTGGATCCAGTGATATCTTAGTTTTAGCCTTACCTCCCGGACTTGCGGAAAAGATCCACAATGTTTTCCATGTTTGATGTTAGAAGGTGCAGTCAGACCCATGCATCGTCTCTTGGGAGACAATTGAGGCTGGAGCAGATTTGGCCTACATGAAGAAGAGGCGATTGGATTTTTGGCTCGTGGTGAAGAATTGCGGAGCAAGAAGATTCTGCTAGTCAAGTGATGTGGAGGAAACCCTGAGACGAAGAAGCTACTTAGGAAGCGAAATGATCGGCAGTAATATCTGCTTATTGTTCAATAGAGGTAATTTCGAGGGCGAAATTTTCTTAAGTGGGGAGGATTGTAGCATATAAAAACACCTTAAAATTTTTATAATAATTTTATTATATGTTTAGGGTATAGATCGAGCCAAATGGGGATTTTTCGGGAATTGATAAATGATTAAATGAAAATGTTATATGATCCAAAAATTGATATATGTGATTGGTGATATTACTAAATGTCAAATAGTAGAGCAGAAATTTAACCCAAGTGAAAGGGCAAAAATGGAAATTTGTGAAAGAGGACCTAGGGTCATAATTTATAAAGAATACATGTCTAGGTGTAAATATGGGGGATTGAAGTGCAAATGAGAAAAATATGGGCTATATAGTAAAATTGGAGAAACTTGAATTAAAATGGACTGTAGGCAAACAAAGCCTTATGAGATTTTATGACTTAAGACCACATTTGGTATTAGATTTAGGCAAAACCGTATTTGAGAAAAAGGGAGAGAGCTAGGGCTTTTGATTGGGGAGATTTGTGAATTTCTCCATGAAAATCAAAGGCTAAAGTGATCAAAAACAAGGAACCTTGGTATTGAAGTTTAAGAGATTTGAGTAAGACTCAAACCCTAAACCTTTGTTGTGTTTGAGTTGGGGAAAACCCCCAGTATGGATAAAGTTTTGTTTGGTTGTAAATGAGTTTGGTTGTGTTAGGTTGAGTTTTAGTATTGTTGGATTCTGGATTGGTTTTGTGTTAATGTTTGTAAAGAAATGTTGGGTTTTCAAATCTTGTCGAAAATTTTATCAATGCTCTGTGTGTTTGGTATAGATTAAGTTATAATCATCCAAATGAAGTGACTATGTTGGTAACAAACCATAGATGATTTCTAAATTATAGAAGGGACGGGAGAGAATTGTGGCTACAAGGCTCCACAATATGGGCTTAAGATGAGCTCGAATTAGCTCACGGTGTCTTCTGTTTTGGGTGTTGTTATGGTGTTTTGGCCATAAGTTGAGTTTCACTCATCCAAATTGAGTGATTAAAAATTCTGGGTAAAATATACTTCTAAGGGAATAATTTACTTGAAGGAAAAGGATGCAATTGTTACCCCAAAGTGACCAAAAATCTATCAAAGTGGAGTTATATTGTAGAATAGTACGATTTTGCCTTGAAAATTGGAGTGATGCGGATGTAAATGCAATAGCAGTTTTGGTGATCCAAATTGGATGAGTCAATTAGAAAAACCTTAGAACCATAGAACCATAGATTCAAATGAATTGAAGGAACCATTACCAATTTATGAAGTTAAGACCACATTGAGAATAATAGTAGGTTGGCCATTGAGCTAACCAATCGGCGAAATTCGTAACTTGAGTATGGGGTTGTTTGGCTAAGTGTGTTTTGGAATTTATGAAAATGATTATTTAGGATGATTAAGGTCTTGGGAAGGAATATATGGTGTGAAATATGCTTTTCTCTGAACAAATTTGGGAATTTATTTGATTTTAGAAAGTGTTTGTTACATGTTGTCAAAGTGGATAGGTTGGGGTTTTGGGATATTAGAGTTAAAGCCGGACCAATTGGTTTATAATATGATTTTGGGTACGTGGGGTTGGTTGGGCCTTGGGTCACAAGCTAATAAAATCAATGTTTGAAGTTAATTTAAGGACTTAAGCAGTAGGATTGATTTGGTGAGACGTTTTAAGTCTTGCTTTGAAAAAACAACATATTTGCCTTGTTTGTGTTATGTGGTTGAGGGCCTTAGAGAAGTAATTTTAAATTGAAAATTTTAGAGATGTCTGTGGATATATAAAGATCTAAACTAAGAGTTTATAATTTTTGAAGACCCAGTTTGGAATAATTTTTGGTAATAAAGTCGGAGAGTACAAAGCGAATAAGGTCATTAGTAACTGGTGTTAGTGGTTGTTTGAGGTTTTTGACTTAATCTTCCTTTTGGGATGGTTTAGTTGATCAAGATTACTGTTGGAAAAGGATTATAAGGCTGGGCAAAAATTTTAGTATTTTGGTTATGTGATGGATTAAAGTTTGGGAAACTAACAACCATACTGGGCTTGTATCTTGCCTTATTTGCTAATGAGATTAAGAATACGATATTAAGCTCCGAAAATCAGCCTAACCAAAATTACTATGCATACGAATAATATTTTTAATTATAATGGAATAAGGCGTGAGGAGAAAACCCGAATTGAGATTAGTTAGGGTTGGAATCAAAGTCTGAAACTTTTTTTGTTCTACACCTTTCTCATTATTTCGAATCTCTATCTCGAAAATCATTTGAATTGCATATTAGTTGTTTTAAATTGATTTGATACAAATAAATTGTGAAATGAATTGCAAGTTGATTTAAGTTAAGAAATTTGAAATTGATTGATTGCAAAATGAATGACATGAAAATTGCATAGTATTGAAATGATTTGTTTGTATAAAAGTACTTGCTATATTGTATTTTACTATAAATGATTTGAATTCCCTTAATAGAATGTTACTTAAATTCGGAGTTAATGATAGATTGATATATCGTAATAGTCGAACAAACGTACTATTATTATCTTGTTCAGAAGTAACTGGGAATGATATCGATAATTAATATATAGCAAGGTACTTATTTTTATAAAACTGTGTTTACACCGACCTACAACCCAGCGGGACCGTGCCGATGATTCGTTATCCTGTGCACCGAAAGCATAGGTTAAATTCGATAAGGGCTAAAATGCAAAATGATAATGAGAATGAAAAAGTTCATGATTTATGATCTAAATGATTTGTTGCACATGAAAATGCATAGTTTGAGATGACCAATGAATTGTAATTGATTAAATGGAAATCTATCTTTATGTATGTATTGTACTACATTGGTCATTTAAGAAAGTATGAAAGTGTTGTCTTATGAAATTGCATGATTTGATTTAAACTGAAATAAAGAGAGAATCTTATAGAACCACTAAGCATGAAAATGCTTAGCGCGTAGTTTTTATCTATGCGCGGGTACGATGTGAACAGGAACGAAGGACAAGATCGAGGAGCGTAGAGTCATCAAGAAAGTTGCGGAGTAAAAGTATATACTCTGTCATATGCATCCATCCTACTTTTGAACAAATGATGTTTTGTGATCAAAACTGTTAAACTCTGAAACGATTTTGCATATTGTTTTGAATGGGCATGGAACGGCTTCATTGTAAATGCATTTTGTTAAATGTAAATGTTTTTGGGCCTACCGAATTGAAATCGCTTCCGCACGTATTTGAAAGTGTTTACATATGAAATGGAATGTCGAGCTAAGCGGTTATTTTTTTTTGTATATGTTTTGGTAAAATGAACTCATTAGCTACGGTTTCGGTTGGGATATGTGAATTAGGTCGGTCGGGAATGGGGTGCTACATCCTACCTGGTTCCATATTAGATATTACTACTCTTTCCTACTCCTAAAACTTTTTCCGAATTATAAATCTACTACTAGGACACCTCGAGTAGTCCTCAAAACCATCATGTGTGTTTGCTTGTAGAAACCAAGCCTTGGGATACTTAATAAAATCTGAATTCACAACCAAGGAAACTAACTTTTCTCTAAAAACCCAACCTTTACAATTGAAAAAGAGAGATTTCACAAGCAATTGACCTAAAATTACCAAACCAAGTAGAGACTATCCCGGATGACCCTAAGCGTATACATACAAATGCGCTTAGCTACAAGTTAAAGTGGAGATTAGATAATTATAATATTTTGTGCATTCGAATTGATAACGGCTCCAAAGCTACATTTTCCTAGTTAAAGAAATGTTTTTCAAAGCACTTTTAATAATTATTTATAATTTTCGATTTTCAAGTTGTGATGTCCGATCCTCAAACTAATGTTTTTAACGGGGTTTCTGTGTACTTCTGAGCCTTTTTTAGGTACTTTTACGGCTCTTGAATTGCATGAGGACCAACAATGAGACATCTTGGGGTCTCAAGTTCAAGCTTTGAAGCTCCTGAACAAGATTTAATGAAGATCAAAACCTTTGGAAGCATGATTAGACGAGAGATGGAGGCCAAAATCACAAAATATGGAGAATTCACATCCTTAGATTAACATATCTCAATTTTAGCACCATTAGACGGAAAAGGCGAACATGTCCTGGAGATTTTGCACCATTAAGCTAAGGGATCTCAATTTCTCACTACTTGCAGATGGAAGGAATGAACATGTATTTGAAGTTTTGTACCCTTGGCTTAATAGGTCTCGTTTTCACCCTCCATGATAGAGCAGACATGTATTTAGAGTTATTTCACCTTATGCGAGGTGCGAAAACCTCGCAAACTCAATTTTCTCTACGATCTTGTTTCCTTATTCTATCACTTGACCATATATGTAATATTTTTTTTTGAGATGCGTGCACCTACTATGTTAAGCCTCTAAGGCGTCAAACCTCTATATAAAGAGGATATAGACTAAGAACAAAACATCTAGACAACTTTGCAAGACATTCTTAGTTTTTTTTTTTTTTTTAATAAAGTTCAGTTTTATTTCTTCTCTTCTTTTGGGCATGATTTTTGGTTTATTTTCCCACCATTGTTGAGCTTTCATCAACTATGAGTGAGTAGTAGGTCCGATCTTGGGGTCGGGTGCACTTGAGCCTTACCATAATGGAGAAGAGGAGGTACGCGATCTAAACTCCTAAGGAGAAGATTCATATCAGCATGCATGTCATTAAAGAAGTTGAGGTAAACTCTCGGCAGATCTTTAGGGGTTGTAATCATGCACAACTCATTAGATGACCCTTGGATGTATTCAAGAAGGAGTTTTTCACCGTTGTGGAGCACCAACTTTCTTGTATTGGCAAGTCTAACTAGTTTGCTATTTGGATTGTTAACCATGGAGTCTTTCATCTAATTATTCGATAGGTGTCTCTTATGTCCAGAATCACGTAATAACCGAGGGTAGAAAGCCTCACAGCGTAATTCATGTATATATATCTCCTACTCATAAAATCTGAACTTCATTAAAATTTTATAAGAGGACTATCCCTGAGTACCCCTTAGAACCATCATGTGTGTTGACCCGGTGAAACCAAGCGTCGAGATTATTTTAGTATAATTAATTCAATCAAAAGCATTCACTTTTTCTCTTCAAACAATCAAAGCGACCAATTTTTCCAATAAAAACCAAAAAGGAAAACCACAAGCAAGAAGCCGATTACCGACACTTAGTAGAAGATTTATCCAGAGGATGACCTTTAAGCCACTATACCTACAAGTAGCCCTAACTACTCGTTAAGATGTAATAAGGTCTATTATAAATTTTTATGCATTCTGAACCTGTTACACAAGTGATGAATCACATGGCACTGTTGTCGGGGATGGTTCCAAATAGTTTGGTAATTAAAGTTTCTTGATTTAGTTTTCTTCTAATTCGTTCTTTAAATTTTTGCTATTCGTTTTTCATTTATTTTATTTTCAGGGACTAACCTTATTAATAGTTTTCCTAGTTTTTGTTTAGCTTTTTTTTCTTTGCTTTAGAATTAGGTACACTTGATCCTTGAGGACGGGATAATCGAGTGGATTAGTCCTCATGGAGCAAGTACCTCTACAAAATCCAACTATTGAAACAGACACGAATCGTCGAGTGATGAGAATAAAGGTGTTGATGGAGCTTTTCGGCAAGCTTTAACGAAAATGCACTCAGGCGAAAATCAACAAAGGCTCCGATCTCTCAAGAATTCACCAATGGAGAGTGCACCGCTTTGCATCATCTTGAGAGACACTTTTACAATGAAACCAAGTTATTTATCTCAACTACCTTCATTCCATGGTATGGAGAGTGAAAATCCCTATTTGCATTTAAATGATTTTAATAGTTTATGTCAAGTTATAAAAGAAAGGGACACCTCTTTGGATACTATGAAGCTTACCCTTTTTACTTTTACTCTATAAGATAAGGCTAAGTATTGGTTGAATAATTTAAGATCTGGAAGTATTGATGCATGGGCTGATTTGCAAACACAATTTCTAAAAAAATTCTTTCCACAACAAAGAACTATATCTTTGGGAAGGCAAATCCGCACCTCCAGTGTTAAAGAAGGGGAAGGCTTTTCCTCTTGTTGGGATAGATTTAATGAGCCTATAAATGCTTGCCCACTCCATGGTTATGCTTCTTAGCAACTTGTTGATTTTTTCTATGAGGGACTAACCATGCAAAACAAAACAATAATTAGAGTCCTTGTGCAATGGGGAATTCTTGACTAAATATGGGAATGAAGCCTTGGACTTCAATGCTTATGTATCTGATTTGGCTAAATGATGGGAAGAATACCAAATGAGAGATATGGGAAGATTTAGACAACCACCTAATGCTAGAGGTAAAGTATATCATCTTAAGGACAATTTTGAACTTGAGGCAAAAATAGCCACTCTCAATAGAAAACTTGAGGAGATGGAAGGAAAGAGTCACCAAGAGGTAATGCTATACAAAAATATGAGGTAAGTCGTACTCCTTGTGCTCATTGTTGTTCTTGGGAGCATCAAATAAATGCATGTCCCAGTTTGTCTATCTCCAATGGAGGCCAAGTTAATTATGTTGATTAACACAAAGCTCCTCTATTTAAGAATAATAACTCTTACAATTCCAATTGGAGGAACCATCTTAATTTATCTTGGAGACAAAACCAAGGGCAATCACAAGGAAAAAATGAACTTACTCAATCTACATCTTCAGGAAACCTAATAGAGAAGGATATTGCTGATTTGAAGAAACTAATGGGTGATTTTGTAGGTGAGCAAAGGATGATTAATAACAAGGATGCCCGAATATTATAGGGGTTGGAAAAATCACATGGAGATAAGAGTCAAGTGCGGAAAATGTCGACACACTCTCTGAGAAAGCTTACTAATGCTCTTACAATTTTCAGAGGTAGAATTCCTTCTCAACCCCGAAAAAATCCAAGAGAGTTCATGAACTCCAAGCCAATGAGACGCTCATCATGTCGAGTACGAGAGTTGTCATGACATAGAGGAGTGGTAAGGAACTTGACAAACCTAATCCTCCTCTACCCAATCTTGATAAGGAAAGAGATATTCCTACCACAACCATAGAGGAAGTAGTTAATAGTGAGGAGAGTAATTATGAGTTCTCTAAGAACAACAAAAAAAAGTTCGAGAAGCTTATTCTATGAGAAGGAGACTCTACATCTCACGCCTCCTCCATTACCTAGAAGTGCTTTCTATGGCAAGAAGAGAGGAAGAGTGACAAATAAGAATCCTTGAAGTGCTTCGAGCAGTTAAGGTAAATATTCCTCATCTTAATATGATTAACCAAGTTCTAATTATGCTAAATTTTTTAAAAGATTTGTGCATTGTCAAGAGAAGCATAAATGTGGGAAAAAGGCATTCCTTACACGAACGGAGTTAATGCTAAAATTGAAAATAAATGCTGATCGAATATAAAGACCACCTTGTCCTACAATTTTTGTGACTATAAGAGATACCATTATTGAAAAAGCACTACTTGATTTGGGTGCTAGTGTCAATCCCCTACCTTATTTTGTTTCAAAACAATTTGAGTTGGGAGAGCTTAAAAAGACTAATATTACCCTCTTTGTGGTTGATATGTTAGACAAGTGCTCTAAAGGCAATCACCTTTAACACTTACTATATGTCTTATATTCATTTATAATAAACACGTCTTCATTTATTTTATGTTCATTCAATATATGAATTGATAGCGATCTTAAATCAAATTAATGAAGTCCTTGATACATTACATAGCATAAGGAAATCATGATGGTGATCATGATAATGAGATTTATTATGTGTAATTATGTAGTACCTAAAATATCCCTAGTCATAGATCAACCAAGATTGGACATTATTAGTCAAAACAGACTAGCACATGTTGTACTCCTTGATTTGATCAAGCAGTTGGTCTCATAAACTGTGACCATCATGATGATTAGAGTAGACATGTGGATGCTTGCTAAGAGTAGCCAAGTACATCGGAGACCTGTTATGAGACAATCATATCGATTGTCTATTCAAATATCAGTGATAGTCTCATCATAGCAATGGTGCAAGTGTCCTTATACTTGAGATGCTCAATGGTATATGAGATATTAATTATAGTCCATAAGTCATTGTGCTCGAATATGAGCTAAAATCCCATAAGGAGGAAGCCCTAATGGGCTCAAAGTCACATGACCGACCACCTCTCTTTAATAAGGTTTATCTTTGTCTTTTTAGATGGCAAGGGACTGATATATAAGCTTCATAACAGATCCTTATTGATCACACATATAGTCTCTTCTAATATAGAGAGAAATGTTCTCTCAAGGTGCTTTCTCTCTCAAACGTCTCCTTATCCGATTTTAGGTTTTGGCTAGCATCGAAACCTTGAATCAAGTCATCCCTTGGAGGTCTTCTTCAACCTTCTTCATGTGGATCACCATTGAGGTGTTGCGACTTGGAATACTCGTGTTCGCTATCGTCCCACACTATTGATTCATCACTCAGCTACACCAAAGGAGGCCAAAACTACAAAGGTAATCTGCTTTACCTTCTATGGAATGGGTTTTTCAATTTTGATGAACTAAGGGATCCCTTAAGCTGGATATCTCGATCAAAGTTTAAAATTTTCCACAGTGCAATCCGATATGATGCTGGACCGAGACCCAACATGATAGGTCCATAAAAATTCCAAAGGGAATGGTAAAGGATGTTCTTGTAAAAGTCGACAATTTCTGCTATCCTGTCGACTTTGTAGTTCTAGACATAGAACCATCAAATAAAGGAGCAAATCATGTACTCATCATCCAAGGAAGACCATTTTTAGCTACCTCTAATACTTTAATTAATTGTAGAAATTGTCTTATGCAATTAACTTTTGGGAACATGACCATAGAGGTCAATGTGTTCAACATGTCTGCCTATGATAAATGAAGAAGATTTCAATATCAAATGAGTATGCATTGTTGACACTTTATTTTAGTAGCACATGGAAAGCCTTATTTGTCCAAATGTGGATGACTACTATGAGGGCTAAGATGAGATGGATGCATGTGCTGGAATACTCCATGGAAAATGATGAGAATTTCATCTTTGAACGCCATGAATCCTCTTTAGACTAATCTCCCAAGGGCTTAGTCTTTCTTGAGAACAACTAGCCCAAAATTATCTTAGTTTAGTTTATTTGATTTTCTTTAGTTTATTTAAATTATGTTTTGTTTTGAGTCATTTAATTTTTGGGAAAAGTTTTTTTTTTTGGCACTAAGGTTTGTAGGTTTGTCTACACATATAGCACATGGCTTATGGTGTTTGGCACCCTTTTTGTGTTTCTTTCCTTTTCTAATCATCCAAAGAATCTCCCTATTCATTTTCATGGTCTAACTTTCTAATTTGAGCTGTAATCACAATTTTTCGCACCCAATAATCTCCCTTTATCGATCACATGGTCTAACTTTCTAATTTGAGTCAAATCGTAATTTTCGCACCCCAAAACTCCATGGTAGCCTTACTTATTCGGTGGCTTTGAGGTAAACTTGAGCAAGAGCACTATTTTTCTGATCAAGGTTCTACATACTCACCCTTACATCAGGCTTCAATGAAGTATGTCTTATCTTCTTTGAAAGGATTTTACTTAAAGGAAACATCTTAACCTAAAATTTAAAATTTCATTTTATTTGCATGCTTGTGTGTTTATTGAGTAGAGAAGAATTGCTGGAAATTGTTGTTGAGGTGCATTAGGATTGTCTTGAAAATTAATTGGTTGAAATTGGGACATCTTTTGCTTTTTATTTGACCTTTGGCTTGAGAAAATCTAGTGTTTGTGGGAGACTTGGGTTGATAGCCCCTTTTTCTTTGAACCTTTATTTTCTCGAACTTGTTTGCACACAACTGATCTCTTTATATTTATATTGAAACCAACCTTCTCATTAAATAATTCTTAAGCCGAGATATTTTTTACTTCTATAATGCTAGACACTCTTCAAAAGAGAGGTTAGCCGAGCCTCAAGTAGCAAAAAGAACAAAAAAATGAATAAAATAAAAACCCAAAACAAAAAATCATAAAATAAATAAAAAGTTTGTTGATCCAAGAATCCCGAGCATAGTATGAGGGGAATTAAATGCCTAGTGTCCTAAGCCAACTGGTTGTGAGTAATTGACTGCCTACTGCTACATGAAGGACAAAGATGGATTAATTGCACAAACATGGTTGTCCTTGTGTTTTGATAGTTAGCTTGGATTGAAGTCCGAGGGGAATTTAATGCATGATGGCCTTAACCAATTGGTGGGGAGTCATCGATGAATCTTTGCTACATGGGCTGCTGCTTTTACTACTTGGTTATCCAACAATATATATATATATATATATATATATATGGTATAGTATAATAAAAAGGTGTGTTCAACCTGCTCTAGTCTCTTTGCATCAAAAGGGCAGGAGTTGAATTTTGTTAGGTTGTCTTTGAACTAGTATTTATACTTGATATCTAAACACATCATTCCACCATGTTCCTGAAGAAAGATCGCTTGAGAACATAAGGGCAGGATTGCCTGATCACCATAGCCCCAGACACCCGCCCAAAGATTATAAAATGCCTGTGAATCTCCGACTAAATTGATTTAATGGCAGGACCCTTTCCAATGTTTTCTCCATGTCAAGACCTTCTCAAACTCTACTACACTTATTTAATGCTTTGTGTGTTTATTTATTGCTTTCAATATTTTATTTTTAATTGTTTTGATCAGTCCATCTTAATTTTCTGCTTATCCATTACTAAAGGACTAGTAATAAGCTAGTTGGGGGTTGTGATAACCGCTCAAAAGTCGACATTTTTCCTACTTAAAAAAAAATTAAAACACTTTTGAGCTAATTATCTATAATTACACGATTTTGCAAGTTGTGATGTCCTAATCCTTAAACTAATGTTTTGCTTGAGTTATGGTGTATTGACATACCTTTTTATGTACTTTCACGCCTTTTGATTGCATTAAGACCAAATATGGTATCTCGGGATCTCAAGTTCAAGCTTTAAAGCTCCTCGATGAGATTTGATGAAGATCGAGACCTTCTGAAGCATGATTGGACAAGAGATGGAGGCCGAAATCACAAAATATGGAGAATTCACACCCTCGAATAAACAAATCTCAATTTTCGTAGCATTAGAGGGATAGAGCGAACATGTCATGGAGATTTCACACCATTAAGCTAAGGGATCTCAATTTTATACCCTCGAAGGGAATGAGCGAACGTGGATTTGAATTTTTCGCACCCTTAGCTTCGTCGGTCTCATTTTCATACCCTCCACACGATAAAGAGAATATGTATTTTGAGTTTTCTCACCCTTAGCTTGACCTCACAAACTCAATTTTTCTCTGCGATCTTCTTTCCTTATTCGATCCCACATGACCATATATGTAATATTTGATTGGGATACGTCTGTACCTACCATATTAAGCCCCCAAGAGTGTTAATACCTCATATATAAGAGGGATGATTGATCAAGAACAAAACATCTAGACATCCTTGCTAAACATTCTTAGTTTTTTTATTATTTCAATGAAGTTCATTTTTCTTCTCTATTTTTTTGTGCATGTTTTTTTTATTTTATTTTCTCACTAGGTGAGCCTCATCAACCATGAGTAGAGTAGTAGGTTCAATCTTAGGTCGTGCACCCTCACCACCATGATAGAGAAGAGGGTACGCCGCAAACCCGTAGAAGGAGGATATTCATTCAAAGATGCGCATCATTACTAAAGAGGGTAAGTCCCGAGAGCTCTCTAGGCTTTTGATCACACACAACTCATTAGATGACCCTTAGATGCATCTCTAATGCATGAGTTTTTCATCGCCAGGGAGCACCACCTCTTGGATACTTGGAAAGTGCAACCACCGCTATTGAATTGTCGACGATAGAGTCCTTCTATCCCATATTCTCTTAATTTAGATTATTCATTATTCACATCGTGTAAGAACTACGATGAGTTTTAGTAACACAATTTAGATATATATATATATGTATGTATGTATGCATGTATGTATATATATATATATATATATATATATATATATATATATATATATATATATATCTCTACTCCTAACATAAATTTCATTAAAATCTTATAAGAGGACTATCTCGAGTAAATTTCTGAATCCATCATGTGTGTTGGCCCGATGAAACCAAGCTCGAGATTATTTTATTAGAACACTCAATCAAAATCATTCACCTTTTTCTTCAAACAATTAGCATCGGTTTTCCAATAAACCAAAACTTTCCTAAGAAAACAAGCAGGAAACTGTTTAGCAACACTTAGTAAAAGACCCATCCTAGAGGACGGCCATTAAGCCACTATACCTACAAGTAGCCCTAGCTACTCGTTAAGGTGGTGTTAGGTGTGAAATAAGTTAGCATTTACGAATTAAATTCTTGCATATATTAAGTTCTTTTAAGCAATCTACACTTTATTATTCCCAATCAAGATAAATCCCCCTCTTGCTTATCTTTTGCATATAAGAAAAGAAATACAAGTAAAAGGAGTAAAAATGGAAAAGAAAGAAAGAAGTTTTGTTTTACTGGCTCCATGTCGTGACATTAGCACTTGATTTCGCGACATTGAGTCCTTTCTTGTTAGAATTCATCATGTAGTGATGTCGCGACATCACTACTACCATGTCGTGACATCACCTCAACTTTTGAGACAATACTGAGCGCAACATGCAGCCATGTCGCGACATCATAACCTTTCATGTGACATGACGACATCAGGAAGCCCTGAAAATTTCCATTTTTGGCCCAATTCGAATTTTCAATTTTTTCTAGGGAATATAAATTCTTCTTTTACAAACAATATTAGTAGGTTCAAAATTAGGGGAGAAACACTATCAACATAAAGTGTTCCCACTCCTTTCTTCCGAATCAAATTAGGTTTCGATTTTGAGCATTTTACTTTGGATTTGGAGCTGATTTCAAGATCCAAACTCACTGTAGGATCTCATGCAATTTGGAGCATAGTTTGGAGGATTTCTCATCTATCATTTATTTTGTATCTCCAACTTTTATTGCTCTTCTCATCTCCTTCTTTATTATTGTTGTAATAGACATGATATTGATGGATTTGTGGGTTGTAATGAGTGGCTAATCATCCTCTAGGGTTGATTGCTGAAGTTGATGCTTGATTTATGTCATTTTTAGAACAAGTAGAATTTATCCTCAGGTTATTATTAGTTGATGAAAATCTTGGAATATTAAGGTTTCTTCTAATTGATTCAGGTCGGGAATGCACTTAAGACCTAAATTGTGAATGAATCATTTAGGGTTTTCATAGTGACAACTGTAATTTAACCCGAGACTTGACCATTTCATTCCATTGTGATTCAATTGTGGCAATCAATCCTAACTCTTAATCAAACAAGCTTAGGGAAATTAGAAATGCTCCAATTAAATGGATTTTATTAGGAAAAACATCAATTGACATTATGTGGGAATACATGGACTTAGCTATGACCACCTACGAGTTCGGTAGTTCTATCGCATGGATTTAGTGGTGACCAATAGGATACCTAAGGAAAAGTCAGCTAGAAAAGTATCATATTTAGGCAAAGGATGTGGAATGTGAGAAATTGAAGGGAATCACGAGAGGAAGAACCTCATACTCTTTCTCTTGGACAAGCACAAGTGTATCTTTGATTAACTAGCGCTTAATAAATATGAATCAAAATGCATCAATGGAAACAATCAACCCTAGTATCCTTTCCTTGAATTCTTTATTTAAAATTTAATCCATTCCTTGTGAGTGAGCATTGATCATCCCTTGTTTTTCTTTGTTTTATTTTATTTTTGTTTTGAAAACATCCATTCCAAATCATTTTTTCTCTTAATTAGTGAAAATATCCATTAGCCAAGGTACTTAGTCCTCACTAAAAGCCACATTTTCCCTGTGGGATTGATATTCGATTTTTAAATTGAAAACCACTTTATTACTTATGGCCCGTGCACTTGTGGTATTTTAGACAACTATTTTTAACCAACACATAAAGAGACCAACAAGTTTTTGGCGTTGGTTCTGGGGAGATTACGGTTAGGTGTTTGGATTAATATTTAGGTGAAAGAGAAGTTTGCTACTTTGAGAAAAATCTTTATATTTGTGCATATTTATTTTATTTTTGATTTTCTTATATTTAGTTCATTTATTTTGTTTGAGAGTTTTGTTTTTTGATTGCAGGTACTTAATTGTATGCATAGAAGGCCTGATTTTGAGCTTCTGCCTATTGATACTGAAATTAAGAGATTACAACATATTGATGCCAATAACTTTAGAATTCAGTTTCTTATCTTTATGGTTCAACAACATCAGTTTAGTGGCCATTCATCAGAGGATCCGAATGGACACTTAGCCTATTTTTTAGAAATAGCTCATATAGTCAAAGTTAATGGAGTTCCATACGATGTGATCAAAATGAGCTTATTCCCATTTTCATTGAAATACAAGGCACGATCATGGTATCAATGCCTTCCTAAAGGATCCATTGAGACATGGAAACAATCTTAACAAAAAAATTTCCCTCCTCCACTCACATCTCAACTTAGATATGAAATTTAGTAATTTTGGACAAGGAGCATCCAAGACATTACTTGATGCTTGGGATGTATTCATGAATTATCGAGAAGATGGCTTCATAGCATGGTTTGATTTTCATCTCAAGTCCAGACTTATAATGGAGTGACATATGCCAGACTACTATCGATGCAACTCGGAGGATCGATCACAAGGAAAACAATGCAAGAGGCCTATGAGTTGTTGGAAGAATTAGGTAAGAACAACTATTAGGCCCCATCAGAGATATCAGTGGTAAGAAAATATGCAGGAGTACTAGAACTTGATCAGTTTTCAGCTTTTCAGGAACAATTGAAAATCATATCAAAGCAATTGAGTCAACAAAGGCTTAAAAGACTTCATGGGAAATTCATCTATATCTCACTGTAGACTAGTAGTGGAAAATCAAGTGTATCAGGTAGAAGATGCCTTGTTTGTTAGGGTAATAGAAGATATGTGTTCAAGCCCAACAACAATCTACCTTCGCACTATAATTCGAGACTATGAAATCATGATAACTTATCATATGGAAATCAAGGGAATTTCCAACAAGCTCCAAAAAACTCTAATGCACAATATGCACCACTCGGATTTCAAGGACAAGGAGTTTCTAACTCCACATTTCAAGGACAAAAATCGATCATCTTCTTTTGAAGACACTGTTATAACTTTGCTGACTAATTCTAAAAAAAAAGAGTGAGGCTCAAGATCATCAGATATCTAGCCTTGAATTTGAAATGGCCAATTTCAAAACTAACCAAGCTAATATGAATGCATCGATGAAGAACTTGGAAAATCAACTAAGGCAGTTGGCCTATTCAATGAAGGAAAGTTCATCAAAGTCTTTCCCATGTGATACTAAAAAGAATCTTAAATAATGCATTATCATCACTCTTAGCAGTGGAAAAGAGCTTGGAAATTCCAAACCAGTTGAGAATGAAAAGCTGGAAAATGAGAAATAAGAAGTTAAGGTGGACAAGAAAGAGGAGAAGAAGGAGAAGGAAACGTTCATATCGGGAAGAGTTATGTTTCCCGACAACTCTCCTTTATGTCCCATCTTTTCCATTACCATAAAGAATCAAGAAGGTTGGTTGATAGGCACTAATTACATTCTTAAGTATGTTCAAGAGTTTAAGAACATACCCTTTAAGTGCATTCCTAAATGACAAATTCCTAATTATGTTAAGTTCATGAAGGAGATTATGAGTGTTAAGACCAATTTATCTTTGAAGACCAAATTATTGACACAACTACCAAAGACTTATTCAGTCCTCAACAGCAATGCCATAAAATTTGTTTTACACTGATTGTACTATTTTTAATAGTTGTTTGCTTATGATAATATATTTAAAAATCAATTTTGTCTAAATCACTGCAAGTGCACGGATCATACAAGTAATAAAGTGGATTATAAGTCTAGATATCATTCTCACAAGGATTGATGAGAAAATTTAAAGATCAACTACCCCTACTACCCAAGATCATCACTATTTGAACTCCCAGTTCCATGGATGAATTAACTAACATAATTTGAATGAAATACCTTATCTAATGCTCGCAATGAAAATAAATAAAAGAAATAAAAATAAAATAAAATAAAAACTAAATGGATTATAAGAGGTCAATGATTTATAATAAATTAGAAATGGACCAGTTGTTAAGGACTATTACTATGCATCAAGTTCTAAAACAAGTTCAAATTTAATGCTTTGAATCATGGATCTAAGAGCATGATAGTATAGCCTTCGAATACCTCATGATTACTCATACATTTCACTATTTAGAACACCATATTCTAAACTGTGTTAATAGGTATAAATAGCTACTTTTAGGATTTCCATCCTCCTTCTAAGATCCGGGTCGCTTTTTCCTAAACCAAGACTTACAACCATTTCAGATTGGAAGCCCTTTCTATCCCCATATATAGGATAACACAACCCTCCTTCAATTTAATTGACATCTACATTTGTAGTTTGGTATGAATAATCACTCCCATCTCATAAAAGCACGAACATTATCTCAAACTGAGATGAAACCTCTAATTATTAAACTGATAAATCATCAAATGGTTCTTATTCCTCAGGAACACACTTATTTTGTCACCTAGAATGGAACCTTGAAGTCAGAGGTTAGAACATCACTAGTAATCTATCAAAGTGATATTTAGAGTATATTAGTTCTACAAATATCAATTTAGCATACCCTCAAGGATACTACTCTATGCTCTTAAGTAGTCCATCTCCGTGTCACTTAAAAGGATCCCGGAAATCAGAACATAGATACAACTCATTTATGGGTACAGTCTACTGATACTTATATCAGTTCACTTCTGGAACAACATCAATTAAATCAATCGAATATTCAAACCCTTAACATTCATTTAAAATACTACAAAATGATAACCAAACACCCATTCCTTCCCAGAGGGAGCTTAGCCTTCCATAACTGGATCACAAATTACAAAGACTAGTTTGACAAACAAATCTATTGAAACTGAGAATCAAACCGAATAAAATGGTTTGTAGAAAAATTTCCAGATTCCACTCAAGTTCAGATAGATATGAAGCTTGATTTATAATGATACTAACTCAATATTGCAGCTCAGATTAACCTTTCTCATCTAAAAGATGCCAAATGAAAATAAGAAAAGAAAAATAAAAATATGTACAAAAGCTCGGTCTCTTTATGAGTTCTCTCCTGTAAATGCTGCCCTAGATGATCTCCTTCTTTCTCGCTACCATATCTCTTTCTATTATAGGCCTGATAAATGCTGGGTCGAAATTCTAGGCAGATTTGATCGGTTTTTGTGCAGGCTCAACTGGGTTCATTGTTGTGAAAAAAGAAACAATGTCTCGACATTGTAGCATCTGTCTTTGTCCTCAGGCTCTGTCTTATCCTTGTGGAGAAAATGGCTGCTGTGTCTTTAGTTTTAGCTTTTGATAACTATTTGTCGCGACAAAGTTCATGAATGTCTCGACATATATGCAGTTTCTATGTCTACATCTTTTGTTGTAGATTTGTGGCAACATTTCTAACTGGCATTTATTTTGAGTGATTGTCGCGATAGACTTTTTATTGTCGTGACAAAGTTCTTTGCCTTTTCCTTAAATTGTGTTGCGACAAACTTTTTATTGTAGTAACATTCATTCCTTGCCATATACTACTGATCTCGGGAGATTTGTCACGACATCAAAATAATTATTGCGACAAACTTTTGTGAACTCTCGCCTGCTTTTGTCGCGACAAACTTTGCTATGTCGCGACATTCCTTCTCAAGTCCGCCCTCTGATTTTGTTGCGACAATCATTTCTATGTTGAAACATAAGTCTAGTGTTTCTTCAAGAACTCTGCTCATATTTTGTCACGAAATAGTTTAATTGTTGCGACAATGTTCGATCAAGTATTTATGCTTTGTAAGCCATTACGACAAACTTATGTCGCGACATACTTCTTTCTACTCTCTTCACATAATGTGTCACAATAAACATTAGAATATTAAGCACATTCTTAAGTTGTCTTTTACCTTGACTATGTCATGATTGCTTGTTAAATATCACCACAAAATTTCTGTTGCTTCCTTAAGGATTTCTTTTAATGTTTGTCGCGACAGAGCTCCAATTGTTGCGATATTTCTTCTGCTGCGTGCCCTGAGTTTTATCGCGACAAAGATGAGATTTTGTCGTGACATTCAGCAATTTCCTGGCTTAGCCATTTTTTATGCTTTTCTTGATGAGTTTTTGCTTCTTTTCTCTAGATTCCTGCAAAACACAAATCTGGTTTAAGCTTCAAATATACATGAAAATTGGGCTTAAAAATAGATGAGTTTTATACATCAAACTCCCCCAAACTTAAAGTTTTTCTTATCCCCAAGCAAAGAAAAGACTATTTGTTTGTCCTCAACAAGTACAATTTTATTTTAAGGACATTTTTCTTTTGACATCTTTTCGATCATATCAACAATTTAGCCTTAGTCAAATGTCAGTTGTGATATCAATTCCAATTAAGCTTTTATTTAAGAATCCTAAAGATTTTCAATTTAGATCATTCAAATTAAGAGATGATTCATAAAAATGTAAACAGCTGTAGTTCATGATCTCTAATGTGAGTGTGTGTTGGTCTTCCCTTTATAACAAATTTATAGGTTAGGTGGCCTTATGAGATTCACTGTCTAGGAATGGAAGTCTTATCAAAGTGACTAGGTCCCATAAGGTTGTTGATCATATTACTCTCCACTAATTTAGGAAATTCACCACCCTCACGATCAAATAGGTCTTTTAGGCTTGTAATGTATGGCTTAGGCATTGGGTAGTTGATCGACATTTTGCCCAAGTTCACCCAAAGTGCCTTGCTACAATTAAGTATTTTGCTTTTTTAAACTTCTCATCCTCTTTCTACTTAGAATAATCTTTAGCGAGCACCCCAAACTTGGCTCAAAGATCTCTAATAATGGCTTTTCTTCTCCACTTTATGTTTTCAATTCAGTTCCTTCAGTACATAAGCTCTTTTCTTTTCATGTTGTTCAAGGTTTTAGGAATGGTGCAATGTTTTGCCTTCTTAAGCTTTCTACCTTCCTTTAGCAAGTTTGGGTTAGTAACTCCCATACCAGTTAGCATGAGGGTACTAGGTGTAGAACACCCCTAAGAACTTAATGGCTTAAGGAAGGAAGGATACAAGGCAAAACTCATTCCCCCTTGAAACTATATGTTTTTCATCTTTTCCCTTTTCTGTTGTCCACCTCCTTTAATACACCTTTCCTTAATTGATTCTTCTTTCACACCCTCCTTTCTCATCCTTCTTCCCATTTAAAAATTACACTCCCCCAAACTTGTCATTTTAATTACTTTTTCTACACTCATCTAGCAGTTTGGGCAAACAAGGGGTTCTTTACTGAAGGATTAGACTTTTAAGGAAGGGTTAAGGGTCTTTTATGTGGCTTTGATGATAAAATTGACATTAGGCTCAAACAAGGTACTAAGGTGTATGCATATATGCATATCAAAGGGTAGGCTGTAAAAGGCACAAACTTTCCAAGGATGGCTTAAATCATTTCTCATTGGTCAGGATGTCAGGATTTCGACTCTGAATAATAATATAACAAGTTTCGGGACCCTTGAGACTAAAATTTTGGTAAATCCAGTAAGGTGTTCCTAACCCAAGCACAATTAACTTTTCAAGGTACTGATGACCAATATGCATGTTTTTAGTTATCAATTGAACTGTACTGTTCAAGAAAACTAGAATTATTAGTCTAATCAACATTGTCATTCAATTCAATCTTCAAGATTCTAAAATTTTAGCCCATTTGTCTTTGATACTCAACTTTTCAATTTGTTCAACTTATTCCCATCTTAAGTTCATCTACACTTTGTCTCATGGTTTCTAAACATGTTGGCTGCATATTGTACAACCTATAAGCTCATTTTTTTGATTCAATAATCCAACATAAGACAAGCAACCCCAATAATCATCATCCCAATTCAACCAAACAAGAAAATCCTACAACCTTCATTCATTCAAAAATTGTACAAAAATGCAACAATATTCAACACAAAAAACAATTTTCACAATTCAATCAAGGAGATTTTATTAAACTTGAGAGAAAATTGTAGAAATTTCAGATAAGACACTAGCATACAAAGGATATTCAGTTTTTCGTGGGATCTTCTAGAGACTTTGAAGGTTCCTTTGGACGTTTAGTTCTAGGTATCATTCTTATTCTTTTGCTTGACTCGATATCAATGAATTCATTCAGAGGGCAAAAGGGTATTGGTTCAGGTTCAGATGGTTGACTAAAGGGTATGTTAACATTTTGCGCATCTGGAGGCATTATGATGTAGGGTACATAATCAGAAATGTTGATCTATGACAATGATATCTTTTTCTTTCCTGATGTTATCTTCATAACCTAACTCGATTTCGCACGTCTCATAAATTCCCATGCCGCCTTTTGCCTATTGGATTCCAAAGTTACCCTATTATTAATTTGTTCTAGGTCATTAGCCTCGGGTCTTTCCTTGAAGTGATGCAAACCATTTAACTATCCTTTATCCCTAGAAACCAAGCAATTTTGATCGTCTCTTTCTAAAGATTCTCGACAAACCGTCATCCCTTTATTTTGCCCTTTCCAATACTCTTCATCCCTTCTTTCAACTCCAACCTCCACATTTCATCTCTCTCCTCCAACTCTTTCTACCCTGTGTCTTTCTCTTATTGACTCCTCTATGAATTGGTCATTTTTTTATTAGCTTAACATGAAAATACTCATCCTCACCATACCCTTCTCAGCCGGGGTCAGTTTTTCTTCATACCGATCCATTCTTCTCAAAGATTTCTATCAACTTTGTATTGTCGCTCGTTGTCTCGAGCATTCGCTTGTTAATTTTGGTAACTTTCAAATGCCACTTACGATCTAGTCAAACTCGATCGCTTCCGCTCTCTTCTCTCTCTTCAGCTGCTTACTACTTCAGAGCTAGCCTCAATATTCTCTGCTTCTCTCTTCTTCTTCTTCACCATTTCGACTTTTCCTGCCCTTGCTGGATGTAGGCTTGGCTTGTACCACGAGGGAGTGGGCTAGTCTTAAGGCATCTCTCTTCTTCTTCCTAGTTACTTTCCACCCTTCCCAGTATGCATAACCTAGTTATGGTTGCAGGGTGTGGGATAAGACCCTCTCAGATTTGCCAAGAGTAGAAGCTACGATAGATCTCTCCACATGATCTTGCCCATTCATCTTGTACCCTTTTATAATGTCGTATAATAACATCACTTCTTTCCTCTTCCGCATCAGACTAAGTGTTTTGAAGGCATTAGGACTGAACTGAGGAAGTAAAACCAAACTTTCGCTTCCTCACGCGGGACCTTGGAGAGAGTCACTGGCACTTCTTGGTGGAATTTCCACTCTTTCCCAACATGGAGTGGGCCCACCATCTTTGGTGGTGGTTTGGATCTTTTTGCAAATTTTTTGAATTTGCATCATTCTTCAAATTTCTCAGGTTGAATACTCTATTTATTTCTTTTCTATTGAAGGAAATCCATTTCCCCTTGACATTGCAGGTATTTTCTCTTCTCCCCACCAAATTTTCAAAGAACTCTCTCACTAATGCTGCAAACCCAACTGGTTTGTGCTCATATAGTAGACTGTATCCTTCTACTCAATCATGTCTCAAATTCGTGATACGTGAGTTGATCAAGCCTCTCTTCCGCCAATGAAACCCTTATTCATCAACGTCTTTTCCATGATAAAAAATGCTTCGTTAGATATAAATGTGTCAGCCTCATCAGCTTTCTCACAAGTTTCTTTGCTTAAATTTTTCTTCTTCCACTTCACTTCCTATTTAAGCTCTTTCTAGCATTTACTCTTCATTGTACCATTCCGAACTCTCCAGAGTAGCCTCTTTTTCACTTCCAACACACTCCTCCATGATTTCGTTCAAATTAGGAATCAAACTTTACTGCTCAGACATTATCGATAGCTAAATTTGGCTTTTTTTTAACCTAGGAATATGTTGCGACATTTGAATTGTTGTGCAACAAATTTCTAAGTCACGACAAAATATAACTTTGAAGACAAAAAATTATGTCGCAACATAAGCATTTTGTGTCGTGACAAAAAATTGTGAGTCGCAAAACTGAATTGTAGCGACAAAATTTTCTATGTCGCGACAAATAAATGACTCTAATGGCTAAAACAATGTCGCGATAATGGATTTTCAAACGAAAAATGTCGTGATAGTGAATTAAAATGTCTCGACAAACTTTTAGACCTCATGCAAAGGAACTTATGTTGGGTGACAAAGGTTTTAATTGTCGTGATATATAAATGTCGCACCTTCAATAAACAAGGTCATGACAAACTTGCCTAAAACTGAGAAAGGCTATACTAGTAATTGTCGCGACAAATAGAGATTATGTTGCAACAAAATTTACCATTTCATCCTAATCTTAAAAATTTTAGCAATTTTAATCATGATAATATACCAGACAATATGTTATACATTCCATTCACTCAATTTATGCTTGTGAATACAAATTTAACATTCTAATCAACTTAATTCATGCATGAACAATTAAATTCATTTTCTTCACCCAACAACATTTGCAATTATATAAAAACCGACTAAGAAAGCTAATTGGAAACTTCTCACAATTGTAGAGCATTCTTTTTCTCTTCTAATTGTAGGAGTTCATTCATTGCATATGAGCTGCTCATTGACAATAACTTCAATTTAAGACTCATCTTTCTTGTCTTGAAAAACAACATAAATCAACTAACATAAAAATTCAAAATCAAAATCAAAACTTAAAACAAACTAATTTAATTAAAATCTGAACTATCTAAGGAATTAAAAATTGCTTAGGTTGCCTCCCAAGAAGCTGCTCAATTTAATGTCTTTAGCTAGACATGGCTATCAATCATGCTCTCATTTTAGCAATTTCTTCATAAATTCAACTCTAAGACTGTTCCTCATTCACATTTCCTTCTATATAATGCTTTAGTCTCTAACCATTTACTTTAAACTCATTCCCTGAACCTGTTATCAGTGTCATTACTCCAAAGAGTGTGACAATAACTATGTAAGGACCACTCCATCTAGACTTAACCTTTCTGGAAAGAGTATGAGCTCGAGTCGTACAACAAGACTAGCCTCCCACGCCAACCCTTCCCCATACCCTCCGATCATGCCACCTCTTGGTCTTACCCTTGTAGATCCCACATTGTCATATGCTTCATTTCTGAAGCTCTTCTAGTTCATTTAACTGAAGTAATCTCTTTTCCTGTGGTTTGGAAATCATAGTTGCTTCTTGCTCGCCACATACCTTTATATTCAAGCTCAAGAGGAGATTGCAGTGCTTTCCAAATACAACTTATATGGCATATCCCACAAGAGTCTTATAAGTAGTCTTGTAAGCCCATAATGCATCATCTAGCTTTATCGACTCTCGCCTTTTCGTCAGACTATCGCTTTTCCTAAGATGTTCTCGATCTCCTATCGATATCTCGCCGCTCTATCTGACGAGGGTGATAAGCCAATCCCATAGCATGTCTTACTCCATATTTGCTCAAGAGTTTTGCAAACAATTTGTTTACAAAATGGCTTCCCTCATCACTAATGATTGTCCTTAGGGCTCCATATCTGCTCAATATGTTTCTTTGAACAAATCCCACAACCGTGTTAGCATCATTTCTAGGAGAAGTGTTTAGACCATAAAATGAGTATACCAAATTTATGTCACTGCTACCAAAGACTATGTTCAGTCCCTAGCAACGACGCCAAAAACATGATTGACTTGATTTATAACTAACCAAAAACTGACAAAATGATTGACTCAGATACAAGAAACTGCTTCCAATCCCCAACATCTATGCCAAAAACTAGTTTGACAAAGTATATAAAGGTTGTTTTATGCTATGTATGCAATAATTTTCAATTTAAATTGGTTTTGGTCTAAATCACTGCAAGTGCATGGGGTCATACAAGTAATAAAGTGGATTATAAGTCCAGATATCATTCCCATAGGGATTGATTAGAAAATCTGAAGATCAACTACCCCTACTACTCAAGATCCTCACTATTTCAACCTTTATTTTCCATAATGTATTTTAACTTTCTAAAATAAATTTTGGATGAAAGAAGCAAAGAAATTCTAAAAATACATGGTTAGAGAGTTCACTGGTTTGAAAGAACATAGAGAATGAAACAGTGTTTGTATGTTTACCACCTGCAAATCTCAAAGAAAAATATAGTTATGGACATGAACCTAGAATTTCCTTAATTAGAGGGCATAGCTTCCTGAAATGTGCCTCCTCTCACACTACACATTTCACTCTAGCTAACCATATTCCTAAATCCAGTCATGAGTCTAAAAAATCTACTTGCAGGAATTGATCCTCTTTAAATAATCGTTTTTTCTCCTTCTAAGTACTTCTTAGCCATCCCAGACTAAACTCCGTCATTCCCACAAGGATAATGCAAGCCCTCTCCAACACAATTTATACCTCAGCCATCAATTCGACTAAAATGCACTCTCTCCTTGATTAGAATCTTAGCTAACATGGGATTGAGATTATTTTACCCAACTTAGATGAAACCTCTAAAGATTAAACTGATAGATCAAAGTATCTTATGCCCTGTGAACACACTCCTACCTGTCACTTCAGAGGGAAACTCAAGTCGAGGCATCTCACCTGATCTTTAGAATTCATTAGTTCAATGAATATCGCATAATATACCTCTAAGTGACTACTCTTTCTCAAAGCCCATCATTGTGTCACTGTGGGATCTCGAAAATCGAGCAATAAATAACTCTTTGGGTATAGAACACTGATATTCCGAACAACTCATTCTAAGAGCAATACCAATTAAATCATTCCTAAAAAAGCATTAAAATACTACAAACAATAATCAAAACAACAAACTCTTCCTAGAGTGGTTTAGCTTCCATATCTAGACGTCACCATAATGACTAGTCGATCAAACAAATTCATTGAAACTTTAATCAAACTAAAATAAAACGAATTTATAGAGGCAATTTTCCATTTCATTGGGTTTAGACATAAATGAAGCTCGATTTACAATCAATCCAACTCTCAGTTCAGATCTACTACTCTAATCCTAAAAGAAAGAAAAATAAATCTAGAAACAAAACTAAAATGTAAATAAAATAAAAAGAAAAAGAAAAAGAAAAAGAAAATTATATACAACGAGACTTCAGCTCTTCCAAAAAGCACAAAATTGGATGAAAGTAGCTGAAAGTTGTGCACTCCTCCCAACTAAGGTATCAGACACATTAAGGGTGTAATCGGGTACACCCCCGTTTCCGGTTTTCCGTTTCAACTAATTTTCATTGGGCCATAACTTCGCTTCATTTTTATCCGATTCCGAGTGATTCAAGTGGCCAATTAAAATAGACTTCAAGGAGAACCAAACATAATATAATAGGTACCTCCAAATTTAATTGTAGATAAATTTATCAATTCACTCATGGGCAAAGCCCATTTCCTGCATCGCTTGATTATAGAGTAACAGTTGTTTCTGACGTAACTCTGAGTTTTTGGGTTCGACTAGGGTGATTTGTGCTGAATAGAACCCTTAGCACCTTAGCTTTGAATGAGTACAAAGAGATATTTCCAAATATGAAGTTATGACCTTAAAGTGAGTATTTCAAACTCCGTCCCTGCAAACCTGAACACCTCTGGCATGAAATGCCATAATTCTTGTTTGGATGATCCGATGGGAGTGATTCCACTCCTGCAAAGTAGATACATAGAAGAATAAGAATACATGAATAAGGTGATTGACATACTGCATCATACTTACCAAAAGATATGAAATACGATCCGTCATAAACACATAATGGGGCTAAGAATGCCTTATTATAAAATAGTAAGTTACTCGAACTCATATAATTATAAAATGCCTAAGACTGCTTATTAAATGACACCTAACTCCTTAAGTTCCGATTAGTACTTCTAAGATTTCCTGCTTATGTTCCTGACTTTGATTAGTACTTCAAGATTCATTAGTGCAATCGCACTTGTTCCGATTAGTACTTCCTAAGATTCTCGAATAGGCTACACGCACTCTTGTTCCGATTAGTACTTCCTAAGACTCCTGCTATGCTACCAAGACTCCCCGGTCCTGCCATGCTACGACACTCCCGTCTCCGACAGGCCGTGGCACTCCGTTTATACACTGGAAATCTCACAGGCTACGACACTTCGCATCAGATAAGATCTTCTGACACTTATCAGGCTGTGTCTTACAATTTTATTAGTACTGGTCTAAGTATTCCCATAATTATATGATAATAACTTGAATAATGAATAAGAGACATGAAGGTGTATCAAGCTCGATCTGTACACCCTACGTATTTCCCGAATATGAGTAAGTTCGTAGTTCCTACTGAGACCTCGAATAAATATGTCCCAATACAAGATAAATCCAAAGAGTACCTACTTCCGGGCACTTCCGCACAATGAACTTGTGTGAAAATCTTACAAAATTTATATAAGAATACATGTTAATGTATAAACCCATGAGAGAATTTGATGTAATTTCGACATCCGTTATCATATATGCCTTTTATTATAACTCGTGGTACATGCATATTATATATGTTTCCACTAAGCGAAAGCTTAGCATCGGTTTTTAATCCGTGTAGGCACAGAGAAGACGTCCGAGAACTTCCGCATTCTTCAGTATTAAATACATATAGTCACCTGAGGTTCCCGCACTGATCGGCACTGTAAATGTATGGTTTTTGAATATGTAATGGACTCGCATCAGATATGTATGACATCAGAAATACTCACTACTAAGTGGTAGTTTTATTTTGGACTTTTTGCATATGATGTTGATATATTATAAGACTTAGATATACTTGTACTGTCTAATTTATAGCGTAAAGAGTCCCAAAGATGTTCTCGCGTCCCTAAACTGCCGGATCCTCAATCACTGCAGCCTTAATCATGCATACATTAAACTCCCCAGTCCAAGTTTTGCTTGTCCTCGAGGAAAAAGAAAAGACTCATTTGTTTGTCTCAAAAGATTTTCAGAATCAAATCACAATTCGGGCCTCAAAGAGCATTTCGGGGCCAGGATATCAATTTCAATTAAGCTTCCTTTCGTGATCCTAAAATTTTCAATCTAGATCATTCAATATAGAATATATCTATAGTAAGTAACAATAGTTGCGTTTGACCCAAAGGAGTGTGTGTTGGTCTTCCTTTACTTTCTGAAATTGCAGCCTTGCTTAATGGTATCTCTTTAGAATTTCAGTCCCATAGGCTTCGCTGTGATCATCATTCTACACTTAATTACATAAACATTAAACTCTTTCTAGGATAATATAGGTCTTTGCTTGTAATATATGGTTGTAGTGTTTGTATAATTGAGACGCAGTCTTAATTTCACCTAGACTTCATATGAGTTTTCTTAGTATTCTCGTATTCCCACTGAAGTTTATCCTCATTTCTAATCAAAACTTTTTCAAAAGCGCCCCAAACTTGATTTGGTGCATCTTCCCTTCATGTTTCCCACTATGGCTTTTCTTTTCTCCACTTTTGTTTCAATTTCAGTTTCAATTCAGAAGCCGGCTTCCTTCATTCGTTCAAGGTCTCTTTAATGGTGCAATGTGTCTCCTTCTGCTTACTACCCCTTGCTGCTTCTACTCATGAACTCCTGCTTTTTTCACTGGCAGCATGGGCACTGTAGTAGAACACCCCTATGGGATCATCTGTAATTGCTTGGCGGAAGCAAGCTACAAGGTGCAACCTACTCCTCCTTGGAATCACACACATATTTTCAGCTTCGCTTGTCAGACACCTATTTTTTTTACATATTTTTCTCAATTATTTTTCTTCCCCATCATTAGTTCTCATTCTTTTCTATTTTTCAAAATTTTACTCCCCCAAATTTGTCCTTTTGTTCATTTTTGCTGCACTTACTTCGCAGTTTTAGGTAAACTCAGGGTTATTTGCTACAAGTTTAGATTTTAAGGAAGGGTTAATGTTTTTCATTGTGGCTTTGATGATAAAAATGGCATTTAGGCTCAAATAAATGTACCTAATATATGCACATGAAAAAGGATATCAAAGGGTAAGTTTTTGTGGAAAAGGCGCTACTACCTAAGGATAGTCAAATCATTTCCTACTGCTGTAATGCCTAGGATTTCGCCTTGAATAATAATACAACAAGTTCTAGACTCTTGATATTTACTCGATGGTCGCCTAATACAAAGTTTCTCAACCAAGCAGCACCGCCATGCGTACTCTATGACCACCGTGTCGGGCTTCACCATTTCCTCGAATCAGACTGCTCAATCAACTAAAATTAAAAGCCTTATTAACATTGATTTCAATTTCACAAATTCAAAATCCAGCTACTGTTTTTATTATCATGCAATCTTAAAATCTATTACACTCATTCAACCCAATTTCATTTATAGATTTTTTTCCTTGTTTGGTTTAAAACAGATTGTTGTACCATTGTTCAACTTAACAGTTCATTTTGATCCAGCATTTTAGTTCATTTCATCATCGCTGAATAAATACAAACAACTCCCAATAAAATTTCCAAATTCAATCCAAACAAGCAATCACAGCTCATAAGAAAAGCAAAATACTGGAAAATTCCTCTCTAATCATATACACTTATTACTGTCGAGGAACTCCGTTTTCCACGCCTTTCGTGTTCCGCATTTTTTTCTATTTTTAAAAGCTTTAACATTGATATTTTAACCTCTTTTAATCTTTTCATTCAAGAATTATGCATTCAAGATAACTCACTCCCTTAATCATTAATCAAAGCAAACAAAAATCAAAATTTATTATTTAAATGCAAACTGCATAAGAATATAAACTGAACGGAGAATAGTAAGAAAAAGAAGAAAATAAGCACAATCTACACCCAGAATTCAAAAACTACTTTTCATTTATACATTCATTCATAGAGAACTAAATTACAATGATTGAATTTTAGAGAAATAAAGAAAGAAATATATTTATTATTTTTTCTTCTTTTTTATTTTTTTATTTTTTATTTTTTTTATTTGGAGGATTTTAGATTTACCGTTCATATTCATAACTAGCACTGTATGGACAAATTCGCGACAGTGTCGTGTTTCGCGTGCCAGTTATTTTCCTGCCAGTAACACTACCTACGTTTATAGTATTTGCCTAATCAAATCTATTCAGTCTCAACACAATAGAATCTGTGGCTCCCTCTCAAACTCTTCACCCTCTGGCACATACGATTCCACCAAAGCTATGGCTTAATCGGCAGTCCGTGCTATCATTCCAAAGCTTCTCCCTATAGTTCAAGGTTGACTTCAATTCCTCATATCTCTTCTGGATGGTTTCCTTGATCTCCTTTTGATGCTCCTTGAATAAATGCTCAAAGACATCTGCTTTTAGGAGCAGATTTTGCTCAATATATTTCTCTCTGATCTCCAGGACACTCAGGAACTCCTTGTCCCTCTTCCATTGCTCATTAATGAAAGCTTTCTCCCTTTCTATGAACTCGGCCCTTAGGGCTCTATCCCTCTTAGCCAGCTTCTCTCTCCACTCATTATCCCTTTATTGGACTGCTATTGTCAGATTATTTTCTCTTTTCTTCAACTCCTCATCAAAATGTGTTTCCCTCCACCTAAGCTCTTCTCTTATTTACCCATCTCTCTCCCTCATCTCCTTCATCAAAGTCAACAGCTCAGAATTGCTACTCTCTTCACTTGTAGCTCTTCCTTTCACTCTTTCTTCAGCTCTAACTGCAGTTGGTGCTACTTCTTCTACAGTGGTAAGGGAGAGCACTGGTTGCTCAAAATGGGCTTCAAAACCCCCCCTTTCTTCATTATCACTCTCTTCCTCAACTTCTATTGTAGGGACTGGCTCCCTAGGTTATTCCTCTATTCTCTTTATTTTTCTTCTTCTCTCTACCTTTTCACTTATACAGAGCCTTGCTGGCTCCAAAGTAGGTTGCTAGAGGAGAGGCCTTTAGGCTTTTCTCTTCTTCTTCATTAAATTTTAATCCCTCAAGTAGGGATGGGAGGTGTTCCCTGAGAAATTGTTCTCAACATAGTCCAGAATGTACTCCTTGATAATCTTCCCCACATCCAACTCAAATCCTTTGCCCAGCAAATACAATAGTAGTGTGTGATCTTTATCACAGTCGAGACATGTTTTGAAGGCTTGAAAACTGAATTAATAATGTAAAACCATATCTTGTTAATTTCAGTTAAATTCCCCCGTCTATTTAGACGTTGCGAATGGTCTTGGTTCTTTGCCACTGCCCTTGACCATTTGTTAGCTCTTAGATGTTTTCTTCAAAATTTGGGCTCTTCTGGAGCTACTCGTACTCTATGCAGTCTCCCATTGGTTTAAGTCCCGAGAGTTGGGAGATGGCCCTTTCCCCGAAAGGGACCCATCTCCCCCCTGACGTAGCATGTCAAGTATTTTCTATCTCCTAGGTTGGAGTAGAATTCCTTCACCACTACTCTTTTCCTAGGCTCCATATGTTTGCTCACATTTTCCCATCCTCTTCGTTCGATTTCCTCCTTGAAGGGCGACACGAGCCGCTCAAACCTCTCCACAAACCCTTCGCTAAATGCTTCGAAAGCTTATGCCCTTGTCGATTTAGAAGGCTGCATCTCCCGCTCGACTTCAATCTCCTCCTCACTTTCTTCCCTCACTTCCTCAGGAGCAGTTTCCTGGTTCTCTTGCTTGGCTCTCTCTCTCTCTCATAACCTTCTCAATGATGTTTCCTACTACTTCATCTAGGGTGGGAGAGTTAGGATTCGACAGTTCTTGATTGTTTTTGGGTAGAAAGGAATTAGGTTTCAAAGATTTTGAAGGATTTGATTTTGAATTCTCAATTTTTGGCTAAGTGTTCCTTTAAATAGGTGGTATGCTCTAAGTGCGATGTTGCAACATTGAGTGTCGATGTTGCAACATTGACAAAGAATTTTTAACTAACCCACCTTGATGTCGCGACATTGAAAATGGCATGTCTAGACATTGCTTAGGAATTCCGATTGACTTATCTTGATGTCGCGACATTGGAATTTCCATGTTGCGACATTGCCCTAATGTCGCGACATTGCCTCAATGTCATTCTAGGTGTCGCTCTTCTATAAATGCGATGTCATGAAATTGACATGTCAATGTCGCGACATTGGGGAACTTTTTGGAGCTGATGTCGCGACAATGCTATCAATGTCGTGACATTGAGAAGGTGTTTTCCTCTTTAAGAATTTTTTCTCTTTTTTCATCCTCTTATTTATTTCTACATATTCAGGTCATGCTTGTGAATATAAATCTTTCAAGAATGAAGTATCTCAATTCAAGCATGGACAATAAAGACAATTTCTCTATTCAATGCACTTCAAAATTCAGCAAATATTCTTTGTATTGCAGCAATTTTAATTCAACAATTTTACAATTTCTAGATCAGAAAAATGACACTCCCCCAAACTTAGTATGTGCATTATTTTCAAAGAATAAGTCAAGGAAATAGGACTTACTCAGGAATAACTCTACACCATCGATTTTCGTCATGCTTCAAAGATGACTTTCATATCTCCTTGTAGCTTCATTGTACTGAAATTAGACACAATCTGACTACATAAGTTTCAAATAACTCAAAAAATACTACTCTGATAACTAAACTATTCACAACAAACCAAATAAAACAAAATCAAATCAGAAAGAATAAAATTGCTTAGCCGCTCCCGCGGTAGTTGCTCAATTTTCTGTCTTTAGCTAGACATTGCTGCAATGTGTTCTTTTTTTAGCAATTCTTTTGACCTCTTCAACTCTTGGATTGTTCTTCATTTATAAGTCTTCCAACGAAATGTTTCAGCGTCCGACCATTCACTTTGAACTCATCTCTAGAATTGGTTTTCAATGTTACTGCTCTAAAAGGGGTAATTGCAACTATCATGGTGATGTTGCATCATTAAAGCTACTATGTCGTGGATCAAATCTGGTGCCGTGACATTGCCTCGATATTACTGAACTTAAATGTCGCGACATTGCCGTCTGATGTTTTGGTAATGTCGTAGATGTCGCCGACACAGCTTACCATGCCGTGATCGTCCTACGCGACATCGCTTCTCAATATTATCGAACTCTAAATGTCACGACATTGGCGCCTTGGTCGATCTTCTTTCTTTCTTTTTCATCTAATGTCACATTGCTAACCCGATATCGACATTGAGCACGTTCTGTTGTTTAAGTCAATGTCGCAACATTGAATGTCCTGGCGTCGCATATCGTCCATTAAGTTTCCAACCTCGGTCGCTTGAATATGATAGTCGACATTGAGTTATGATGTCGCAACATTGAGTTATGATGTCACGAAATTGCAATGTGAGATCTTCAGTGATGATGCCTTTTCTGATGTCGCGACATTGAATTTTGATGTCACAACATGTTCTTCTCGCTGGTAAATTGGGTGATGTCGTAGCTATGTCGAGATGTCAAACCTCGTCGTTTGATATCGCTGATCAAGTTAATTTAGACTGATTTTCATACGATGTCGCGACATTGAATTAAATGTGCCATGTATTAATTTCCTACTTACTCATGTCGCGATATCGTCACTTTCCGATGTCGTGATACTGGAGTTGATGTCGCAACATTCTTCAATCAATGTCATGACAATTTGATTAGTGCCAAAAATAAGGCTAGCTTGAAACCCGTTTATTGCGTGCTCTCGGCACTTCGCACTAATCAACTTAATTAACCTAATTGGCATTAAGGTCCTTGCCATACTTTTGATCCTCATTTGTGGAAAATTTTGTAGTTTCAAGCCAACTATGCCAAAACTACTTGGTGACTGGACTCAAACACGAAGAATCCAAGACGAACTCAGTCAGCAGCTCGGCCAAGGAAAATGGAGAAGAAAACAAGAAATCACACACAGACGCATGTGGTCATGTACCAGAATCCTGCGTGACTTCAACCCGTCTCATGTGGCCATATCACCACTTCAGATTCTTTCCCAAACTACTTTATGTATTGTCAGAGTTCCATGTATTTTGCACTCCTTTTATTCGAGTCAGATATAAGGCTCTGAAGGCTCTGTAAAACATCTATTATATAATTTCATACAAAGCTTTCAAGACTCGCCGCTTTTTCTTTCCTCATTTTCCTTCACTTTCCACCATTTCTTCTCGTCACTAAACACCCCCTCGAGGATGACAACTCGCAGGATGGTCGCAACCCCTCATCCTCAAGAGTGAGGGCTACTGGCCAGGTTACGAGGTAACTGCTTGCTCTTCTGCTTTTAATGCAAGCATTATTTATGTTTCTATCTTTCAATGAGGCTTAAACCCTTCATGTATCCCTTGATCACTTCAATACTGGGCAATCTTTAGGGTTCTAGTGATGCTTATCACAGATCCACCGAAATGCATTAGTTTCACTTATTTTCCATTGTAGGGTAGATCAAGGGATAAAGTTTCACTGTCTGGAAACATTAATGACCAATAAATGCTATATCTCAAAAGGAAAATTATCAAGGTTCGGTTTTTATAGACAAATGAAGATCCGGTTTGGGAAATGACTATAGGTCATCCTCCCCAACACGAGGAATAGGACCCGAGGACCTCTCAGTTGCCCTAGAACCTCAAACTTAGTGGTCCGAGGCTTCAAGGAGTTCTTTTCACATTTTACTTCACTTTATTTTCAATCCTCAAATCACCAACTCTCACTGTTTTTATCAAAACCCCAAATCATTGAACTAATGATGCAAAGTGTCCCCTACAAAGTGTCCTCCATATGGTGATGCATGGCATTTTTCTAAAATTTCACTACGCTCAGCTTCAGGCATACATCTCCTAATAATTTGATATATCCCTACTTTAAATAGAAATAGGTTATCATAAATATAAAATCTAGCATCCGTCCTCAACTTCCTCTTCTACTGATAAGTCAGTTCTGGTGGCATAATTCCACAAGCTAAGAAATTCACCAGATCAGCATACCAAGGTACTTGAATTGTTATCTGAAAAAGTTGCTCATCAAGGAATTTTTCTTTAATTCCAATTTCTCATTCCTCTTCAGTAGGCTTCTCTATTATGGATAAGTGATCAGCTATCACATTGTCACTGCCCTTTTTGTCTTTGATCTCCAAGTCAAATTCTTGCAGCAATAGAAACCATCTAACCAGTCTTGGTTTTGCTTCTTTCTTTGCCAAGAGATTCTTGATTGCTGCATGATCAGTGTATATGATGACATGGGATCCCAATATGTATGCCCTGAACTTCTCATAAGCAAAGACCATTGCTATCATTTCCTTCTCAGTTGTTGAATACTTTTCTTGAGCTTCATTGAAAGTCTTGTTGGCATAATATATGTCTCTAAAAATTCTCTTTTTTCTGTCCCAAAACAGCTCCCATTTCATAGTCACTTCCATCACACATAATTTCAAATTCTTTGCTCCAGTCTGGTGTAGCCATGATGGGAGATATGACCAATTTAGCTTTGATCTCCTCAAATGCAGAACTTCTTGCTTTATCAAATTCAAACTTTGCATCCTTCTCGAACAGTTTGCACAGTGGTCATGCAATTTTTGAGAAGTCCTGGATGAACCTTCTGTAAAATCCTGCATGCCCAAGAAAACTCATGCTTCCCTTCACTATAGTTGGTGGAATAAGAGTTTTGATCAAAGAAATCTTGGCTTGGTCAACTTCCAAGCCTGTTGTAGAAATTTTATGCCTTAAGACTATGCCTTCTATTACCATAAAATGTCATGTCTCCTAGTTTAAAGCTAGGTTCTTATCCTTGCATCTCTTAAGTACAGTTATCAAGCCCGAAGGCGCGAGAGACTGGACTGGGACTCTTTACCTGTTTTATCAGACGTTGGTGTGTCCAAGTCTTATAACTATATCAAAATATCATATACAAAAAAAAAAATACAAAATAAATTTCCACCACAGGGTGTTTACAAGGTCACATACATACGCCCCGAGTCCCATTTTACATATACAAAACTATACAGCTACATTTACCAATCGTGAGCGCATAACCTATAAAGGATGAACCCCTATTAGCGTGTCAGTCAAGCGTAATGCGGAAGATCACCGGCTTCCTTCTTTCCGTACCTACACGGATCAAACCCGTGCGCTTACATGGGAAACATATGTATTTTGCATATACATTTATGGTGCTATTACAACGATAACAAATATAAGAATTTTCATGCATTCATATAAGGAACTTATACATCATTTATGCTTATAATGTACTTATTCTTATTCTGATCTCCCATAGACTCACTGTCATTATAGCGGCTTTATGCTAATTCAGACTTCCGTAAGAGTTCCGTAACTTATTTTTTATTCAAGTACCCGTAGGTGTTACGTGACGGCGATATACATTTGTTTATTCTTATTCATCGCTCAAAGCATATTATCATATAACTATGGGTTACCTAGACCAAAGAATAATAAATGAGGCATACAGCACACAAGTAATTCAAGATATTGTACAAGATCAAATGCCATAGCACAGTACCGTGAGTGTCAAGACGATCAGAACGCACCCGCCACGTGAATGTGTCAGAACACTAGTAGAGTGTCAAGCACTAATCAAAACGTTTACTCAATGCGTGAATAAGTGTCGTAGTTACGCGTGAGTGCCGTAGCACCAGCAGGAGTGCCGCTAATCGATCAAAACATGTTTGCTCACATACAGTAAGTGTCAGAAAGACTACAGGAGTGCCGTAAGACCATCATATATGTTCATTATTCAATATTCGGTCTTAGGCAGTCCTACAATTATACATGTTCTCTAAGCTTATCATTTTATTATTTTCTTCTATACTCCTCTACATATCTAATCTATGTATATTGCTATTTCTTGGTTATATCTATCTCTTTTCTTATCATGTATTCCAATTTACTTTAAGCAAGCTATTAGTACACTTGGTACAACAATCAAATTTTCAGATGTGGATACCGAATGCCATTAAATAGCATATGGTTAGATTCTAGACTCAATGATCTTTCCATAGTCCAAGAACACCCAAAACGGAGTCCTAACGAAGGAGTTATGCAAGTTGCAAGCCGTGAAGAAATCAAGGATCTTGCAAAGACTCCAGCAGCCAGAAGAAGACTCCGTAGCACAGTCACACCTTATCACCTTCTGTCATTTTCGGACTTATTATGGGCTCAATATTATATCAAGCTATATATGGATGGATTCTAGACTCAAAGGGTTTTCCATAGAGTCTAAGAACACCCAAAACGGAGTCCTAACGAAGGAGTTATGCAAGTCATGAAGTCGCGATGAAAATCGTTAACTCAGAAGACTCACAAGAAAGGTGCATAGTGAGTCACTATCTTTGTCATTTTCGGACTTATTATGAGCTCCATATTATATCAATATATATATGGATGGATTCTATACTCAAAGGGATTTCCATAGAGTCCAAGAACACCCAAAACTGAGTTCGGACGAAGAATTTATGGTCGTCCAAGTCGAGGCTGACATTGTGTGTGGGCTACGCACCGCGCGGGAAACCCACACAATCAAGGCATCTCGAGGATGCACCCAAACACGCAATAGCGTGGCTTCCACGCACCAAGCGTAAGGCTAGAGAGCTCCTTGAAGCTCCGCGTACATGCCGACCCGAAACCATCCCGAAACAGCCCTTGTCCACCGGCGACAATATCCTCCCAATCGAGGCCACATAACATGCCACAAACACGGCACCAAAACCATCCTACAATCAATCCCAAATCACCCCAAAAGTAGGAATAAACCAAACTTCTTATCCATACACAATCCCACAATCCATCCTCAAAGGAAGATTCCATACTCCTAACAAGTAATCAGACTCTCTAACACCTCAAACCCTAAAATTTCAAGGAGGAATTTCATATAAAAGTCCACAAATTCACACTAACCCATAACCATCCATACAAACCATACATAAACTCTTAGTTTCCATACTCAAAACCATACTAAAATCTAACAAAGTCCATACAAAATCCATACCTTTGGAAAACTTCTATTCTTCTTCTTCTTATCTTCTTCTTCTTCTTCTCCTTCTTGGCCTTCCTTCACGTTGGAGTTTTGTTTGGAGACCAAAATGAGATATTTTGGTCTCCCTCCCTTTTATAGTTGGGAATTTTCTTGTATTTGCTTCTGTCCTCCCCTCTCACTCTATTTGCACTACCTTTATGTTATTTCCATATCTGGCCCTAATCTTATCAACTTATGACTTTGTAGTCCCTTTTTGACAAATTACAATTTTGTCCTTATGTCTCTGGTAAAATTCCTTGTGTTTCTTTTCAATTTCCATTTTTCGCATTTAAATTACGAAAAATTTAATTTATGCCTACAAAATACCCTAAACATGTTGAAAACGACTAGGGTATGTTTCAGGGTGTTACAACAGTTTCCAAATTTTCCAAACAACTCTCAAAGCTTGACCCATTCATAAAGAAATCATCCATAAATATTTCCATTACCTCCTCCACTAAATCTGATAAGATGGACATCATACATCTCTGGAAGGTAGCCGGTGCATTGCACAGTCCAAATGGAATCCTTTAAAAAGCATAAGTGCCATAGGGACATGTAAATGTGGCCTTCTCTTGATCCTCAAGTGCTATGGATATCTGGTTGTAACTAGAATAACCATCCAAAGAATAGTAGTACGGATGTCATGCTAGCCTGTCCAGCATCTGATCAATAAATGGCAAAGGATAGTGATCCTTCCCGTGGCAAGTTCACTCCTAATCAATGCGCACTCTTATCCAACTTATAGTCCTGTAGAATAAGTTCATTCTTTTCATTTATGATAACTATCATTCCTCCATTCTTGTCATTTATGATGTTTCCTCAAAATTTTCACCACTTTTTGCTCTTTCTTTGCAAATAAGTTTCACTACATTATTACAAGTTTGCATATTTCTTCACTGCGGATCGCATAATAGGTGCTTTGGCAACTCTTTTAGGACAAGACCTTCAAAGCTCTTTTCTTCCACTTGGAATTTTTCTTCACTGCTGAGATTTTATGTATTTCTTTCATTTAAACTCAAAAAAGTTTCAACCATTATCTTTTCATTCTTAAAATTATCATCATAAAGGGAAGAAGATGTAATCATTTCAAAAAATATCTAGAATTTCATAATACCTTATTTATATATATTCTAAGTATAAACAGAGCTTTAAACTCGGGTTTTCCTGAGAAAATTGATAAATCATTAAATTGTGAAGGAAACAAATGTATGTGGAGTAACATTAAATATTATACAAAGTGGAATGAGAAATTGATCGAACGGAATAAACTCCTAAAGTGTAAAAGGGCAAATTTGAATTGGTAAATATAAGGACCTATGGTCAAAGAATAGAATGTTTAAATTCTAAAGTGAATTAAGTGATCAATGAAAGTGAAATGAAGACCAAAAAGGAGAAAAATGAGAAATGGAATTTGTGTGTAAGCCAAACATGGCCTTACACTTGAAATGAAGAATAAGACCAAATGTGGTCTTAGAAATCTCCCATTTTGTGCAAAAACGTTTTGAGAGAGGAGAGAAAAGGCTAGGTTTAAAATAGTCGAGATTTGTGAATCTCTCCATGTTTGTTCAAGATCTTGCAAGAAGGAAGAAGGAAAAAGGCTAAGGCTTCAAGTGCAAGGGGATTGGAGGTAAGAACCAAACCCTAGATTTAATTAAATGATGTTTGGGTTAGAAAACCCCTAATCCATCCATAGGTTTTGCTCATGGTAGGTTTAGGATGATATTAGGATGTTATTGGGAGTAATTCCTATGATTTGTTTCAGGTTTTTGAGGATTTTTGGAGAAAAATCGCAAAAGAGCAAACTGGAAAGTCTCAATTACTGGCCCTATGCCAGTTAGGAAACCCACGCCTCATGTGTGACCTACACCGCAGCGTGGGATGCTCACACGAGGCCAAGGGCCAAAATGGCACCCTGCACGCACGCATAGCAAGACACGTCGCGGTGAAGGCTTACGCCTGAGCGCAGCCACCGCTCATACGGCCAACTGATTTTGCTTCCAACACCTCGGGATTCAGACACCGATAGTTTAAGGACCCTAATAAATTATTAAAGGGGGTCTAAATAAGCATAAAACTAAATGAAAACGTATCAGACTCGCAACCGGTGGCTGCCAACCTTTGCTCGCTTAGTTCGCTCAGCGTACTTTAGTGTCTTAACCCAAAAACGTTAACGAAGATTAATCAGTCATTCACTAAAAATGTATAATAATCTGTTTATCAACTAAGTAGCGGTGTAATCTGTTATCGACTAGGACTCGTGAGGATCACCTTAACCTTAGGACCGAGATCGGCGGAAGGAAACGAGAGCCGATAAATTCTTCTCGGCTTGTTCACTAACCTCTATCCTTATTTCAAGTAGTTTTTGGTAGTATACCAAATAAATCCGAAATGATTATATGGAATGAGTGATACCTTGAAATGATATTACGAAGTGCATGGTGGATTTGAAAATGTGGATATTTGAAATGTTTGACAATTAATCGTATGTGAGCCGATTAATTTGAAGTTGCAAACGACCGTCAATTCTTGACATCTTGAATTGAATCGATATAATTCGAACGCACTCTAACATGGCGGATTCACCAATCGAAACACAAGTGAAGGCAAACAGAAGTTGTGCAATGTCCCACATGGCGGGATGCACCAATCGGCATCCGTCATGATTGTGTATGGCATTGTTAAAATACCCCACTTTGCGGGATACACCAATCGACATCCGTCATGATGGCGTATGACATTTTTAAATGATCACATGGCGGGGTGCACCAGTCAGCATCCTTCATGATGAGAGACCGAAATTGTTAGATGTGTAAGCACATTACCGAATGATAAAAAGGATGGGATTCACCGAACGGAATCCATCATGAATGTGAATTGTATAGACAAAGTGAACAACAAAACTTGATGTAGTGTAAATGATTTTAAACTAACACATCTTGAGAGGCATACTGAATCTCATGATTTGAGTTAAGTAAATCAAAGCATGTGAAAATGCATATTTTGATATGATCAATGATTTGTAAAATGAAAGCTCAGAAAATGAATAAGCATGAGATATTCGATATAAAAGGCATGGTTTTATGATAAATGCATGTCATGTTAAATCAAAATTGGAATAGACCGAGATAGAACCACTAAGCATGAAAATGCTTAGCGTGTAGTTTTATTTATGCGCGGTGCTCTCTCGAAAACAAGAAAGAAGGCAAGATCAAGAAGTCAGAGTCATAGAGAAAGTTGTGGCGTGAGGCATATACCTGGCCACATGCATATAATTTCTTTTGAACATGTGATATTTTGCGAACAAAAGAGTTAAACTCTGAACTATTGTTTTGTGTATCATTTTTTAAAGGCAAGATACGCCATTTTGTAAACGAATTGTATAAGAGTACATGTTTATGGGCGTACCATTTGAAAATGCTTTTGCGTAATTGAAAACCTTAAAACGAAATGAAATAAATAAAATGTTTTGATAAGATAAATGAAAACAGTCGGAGTAAACCGGGCTCCGGTTCGGGTCGGGCAGGGGATTCGGGTCGCGACACTTTTACCAAAAAAAAAAACAACAAATGAAAAATAAACAAAAAGAATTAAACAAGCATCTCGGAATGGATTGCCAAACAGTAGTGGGATATGCTCGTCTTCCTCTATATTAATAAAAACAAAATCAACTAGGAAAATAAACTTTCCCACCTTGATTAGCACATCTTCCAAGATGCCTTCTGGTTGAGTCATGGACCTGTTTGCCATCTATAGGGACATTGTAGTGGGAGTTAACTCCCCCAAACATAGCCTTTTCACCACTGTCAGAGGCATCAGATTGATGTTTGCACCAGAATCACATAAAGCTTTACTAAACTCAAAGTTCCCAATGGTGCATAAGATTCGTAAAGCCCTCGATCTTGCATTTTCTGAGGTATTGTTCTTTCGGGAGCACAAAGATTACAATTTGCTATTTTGCTGAGAGGCTTACCACTCCTCCTTCATCCAACTTCCTCTTTTTGTTGATAATATCCTTCATAAACTTTGAATAGTGTGGAATTCGAGCCACGTCTCAACAAAAGTGGATGTTGATCTCCAAATTTCAATATATTCGTGAACCTTGCATGTCGACCGCTTATTTATAACGCCGCATTTCGAGGGAATGGGACTGAGGTTGATCACTCACTTCTCGGTCACTTCATCTTGCTCTTTCATCTGCTCATTCTTATATGATAGCCCTATTATGTTTTGCTTTTTCTCACAGCCCAATGATTTCTTATTTGCTTTCTCAGTTTCAGCCTCATTCTTCTTCTCCTTTGCTTCTTCTCTTTCTTGCAACTCTTTTCTACTCCTCAGAGTAACAGTCATTCAGTCTTTAGGATTTTTCTGGGTGTCACTAGGGAAAGAGTCCCTAGATTGATTTTACATAGCAAGGGCCAACGCTCACTGAGTTTCCATATTCTCGTAGAAGCATTCTCAGATTGCCCTCAAACATCAAGAAGGTTTGCCTCGGAATGACCGCGCCTCACCCAATTTCTCCTCATGCAGGTTTAAGATCCTTTTGTTCTTAGACATAAAGTTCATCATTTGGTCTTCAAAAGACCTGATCTCCTTCAGTTCCTGATTTTGCTCTCTAACCACCTCCATATTGTCCTTGAAGCCTAGTGGAGCACACTGCTAGAAATTCCGAGCTGCCCTTGAACCCCACGTGATTCCACCTCCATAAGAAAGTTCTCATGGTTCTCGCCGATGGGGTATGGGTCGAAGGCTGTTTGGCTCACTGAAGTTGTAGCTTCTATTCCCATTAACAAACTGAGCTTCCTCAACCTAATAAGGACCTTCATGAGCAAGTCCCTCATCAGTAGCACATTTCTGCCCAGCACCTTCCACCACTCCTACTTCATTATAGGAATGACCTCTTCTTTTCTAGTTGTTCATCCTGTTCATGATTGTATCCAGTTTAGTCACTGTTAACACCTTGATACAGCCCAATTACTCCATCTCTTAGCCCGTCATCTTCGTTTCTGTATGAGCTCAGAGGGTTGCATTTGCTAGTTCCTCTATCAGCCGAGCAGCTTCCTCAACACTTTTCCTCTCGAATGCACCTCTAGAGGCTGCATCCAGAGTTCCTTTCAAAGTGTAATTAATAGCATGGTAGAAGATGTCCATCTAAGTCATCTTCTCAATTCCATGCCTGAGACATCTTCTCAACAATTGTTTGAATCTTTCCCAAGTAGTGAATGCGATCATCCTCTTCTTTTTGCTTAAAAGAAATAATCTCTCATCTCATCTCGTGTTGCAGTGGGCAGGGATAAATCTTCCTAGATAAGCTTCCAGCCAAGCTCTTCCCGCTGTCTATCGCTTCCATACAGGGACTCAAACCAACTGACATCAGATCCCTTAACCCTAAAAGGAAAAAGCTTAAGTTTGATCACATCCGGATCGACTCTATTCATTTTCACTGTGCCGCTTACCTCCCCAAGAATCTACCCAGGTGCTCATTTGGATCTTCATTGGGGTGCCCAGTGAACTGATGTTGTTGTACCATAGTAATGAGGGCAGGCTTCAATTCAAACTTGTTGGCCTCAATAGCTAGTTGCCTCACTACAAAATATTCCTCTTTGATAATTGGTCTCCAAAAGTCTTCCATTGTTCTCTGTCTCTACAGAGGCTTGTCAGTTGCAACAACTGGTGCATTCAGATTAGCTTCTCCTTCATTCACCATAACTGATGCTTCTGCTGCTGCTTTTTCTTTCTTGAGGTTTTTTATTGTCTTTTATAGCTCAGTGTCTAGTGGCAATAAATCAGCTTTTGTTCTTCTATGCATGTAAGAATCACCTGAAGTTATAGCACACTAACATCAAAGTAAGTTTACTAGATAAACTTAATTATAACCTATTTAGCACAAAAGAAAGTCATCCACTGAATCCACTTCTTCAGTTAACACTATTTTTTTTTCTTCAAATTTTTTTTCATAAAAATATAAAAATGTCCAAATCAGCAGTTTTTTTTTTTTGTTGGAATCTTGATCTTTAAACACTACTTCAATCCCCGGTAACGATGTCAGAAGCTTGTTAAGACAAAGTTATCTTTGAATACCAAATTATTGACACAACTTCCAAAGACTTATTTAGTCCCCAATAGCAATGCCATAAAACTTGTTTTGCACTGATTGTAGTGTTTTTCTGTTGTTTTCTTATGATAATATATTTAAATTTCAATTTGATCTAAATCACTACAAGTGCACAAATCATACAAGTAATAAAGTGGATTATAAGTCCAGATATCATTCCCATAGGGATTGATGAGAAAATTTAAAGATCAACTACCCCTACTACTTAAGATCATCACTATTTGAACTCCCAACTTCATGGATGAATTAACTAACATAATTTGAATAAGGAATCTTTATCTAATGTTCCGTAATGAAAAATAAAGAAAACAAATAAAAATAAAATAAAATAAAATAAAAACTAAATGGATTAGAGAGGTCATTGATTTGCAATAACACTGGAATGGGACCAGTGTTATGACTATTACTTTGCATCAAGTTCTAAAAAAAATTCAACTAATGCTTTGCATCAAGAGCATGAATGGTCCTCCTTCTAAGATCCGGCTATTTTTCCTAAACCAGTACTTCACAACCATTTCTTAGGACCGAAGTTTGCTTGTCCCCATAGACAAGATAACATAAGCCTTCCTTCTTCAATTTAATTGACTTCTCATTATGCAGTTTGGTTTGAATAATCACTCCCATCTCATAAGAGCACAAACATTCTCTCAAAATGAGATGAAACTTCTAATTAGCTAACTGATAAATCACAAATATTCTTATTCCTCGAACACACTTTTGTCATTCCTAGAAGGAACTTGAGTTTCGAGGTTGTGAACATCACCAAAGGATTCATCAAAGATATTTAGAGTATATTAGTTCTACAATATCACAACTAGTATACCCTCAAGGATACTAATCTATGCCTCAGTAGTCCATCTCTGGTGTCACTTAAAGGATCTTGAACTTAACACATATACAACTCAAGCTCGGTATAGTCTAACGATACTAGAACAGCTTCACTTAATGAACAACATCACTCAAATCAATCCAATATTCAAACCCTTTAATATCTAATAAAATAAATAAGCAAATAATAACCAAACACTCATTCCTTCCTGTGAGGGAGCTTAGCCTTCCATAATCGGATCGCAAATTATAATGAGATCGGGTTGATCAAAATTAAATTCATCAAACTGTAATTCAGAACTCGAATAAATGGTTTACAAAAATTTATTTCACCAAGTTCAAAATTACTATACAAGATGGGTATCGTGGACCAACAAAATTTATACCTAATACCTCCTACTATCGGCTATCATATCTACAAAGATAGTGGCTTCTAGGATCGCCCATTAGCATGGCTTTTCTTTCGTGATAAACACTTTATAGTGAGGTTCAAATGGTGAATTCGTTGATTTTGGGATTCATAAAAACGAGGTAAAATTGTTAAAATCAATAAATGGAAGTAAAATATAAAAGAAATCTCCTTGAAGCATCAGCTACCAGTTCATTCTAATGGTAACTGAGGGGTCCTCGGGCCCTTTTCCTCACGTTGGGGAGGATGACATATAATCATCTTCTGAACCGGATCTTCATTTAGCTATAAACCCTAACCCTTAATAACTATCCTTTGAAAGATGGTATTCACTAAACATTAATGGTCTCACAGAGTAAAAGCATAACTCCTTGACCAACTTTCCAATGACTGATAAATGGAAACTAACGAATCTCAGTGGATCTAGCAATAAGCATTCACTAAACCCTAAAATATTACCAAATACGGATCATTCAAGGTGCATCGAAGGAATTTAAACTTAGGGTTAAAAGGAGACACATGAATAGCAGTGAATATCTGCATTGAAAACATGAGAACCCTTAGTTTACCAACTTTGCCCAAGATTCTCTACTCCATGGGAGGATGATTTCTAATTCATTCTTCCAGTTGTCATCCTCGTGAGGTCAAGCTGCTGGGCGAAAATGAAAGAAAGTGATTTTAAAAACAAGAATAAGTGGAATCCACCAAAAGCTCTGCACCCAAAACTTTATTGAATAATCAAGATAAAAGTCGACATGAAGCAGGTTTTAGGGATTATATTGTGTCCTGGGCCTATACAAAATTGTTATAAAATATATGAATTGGCCAATTATTACATAAAGGCAAATTCAGTGAAAACAAGAAATGTACAAAAAGGAAGTCAAACACTCAGAAAAGGAGGAACACTCTTCGCAGGGGTCGCAACCTAGGGAAATGTCGCAGGGTTGCGGTTCTTGCAACCCTCACAGAAATTCTTAAGGTGCCTTCTCATTTCTCGTCGCTGGGCTTCGCTTCTTCCAATTTTGACCTATAGCTCTGAGTTCAACTTGGATTCTCCGTGATTGAGCTGTCTCGGAAACTTTGGCATAACTGGTTCATAAAAACTATAGAATTTTCCATAAAAGGCAATCAGTAGTATAGCTAGGACCTTAACATTCCAACCTAAGTTACACTTGTAGTTAGTTACTATGTAAAAATTCGCTTCAAAACCCTCAGACAAATAGTGGTACAAAATAGCACTATTTGGGTAATAATCACTCCTCCCAACCGACACTTTTCTAGCCCCTTAGCAATGGAAGAGAGAAAGCAAACAAAAGATCGAATACATATGTATTAATAAAATTGTTGTTCAAAAAATTCGGTAATGCGCAACCAACAAAGAAGAGAGCCACCAAACATTGCCGAATAACTATCTCGAGACCGAACGCTTATGCAAAGTTAAGGTCAAAGGAGTCTCACTTAGAGCACCAACCTGAAACTCCACCAAAAACCTGGTGTCTAGCTCATTAGTTTTCAAACGATAGGCTGCCAAACTACACTCTCCCCCCAACCTAGCATATGTCAAAACCCAAATATGACTAACCAACCTCATCAGACAAAGACCTACATTTATCCCACAACTCTTTGCAAAGGTAAGGGTGCAATGTTGGCGTGAATCGACTTCATAAATGTCCATTTAGTGAGGATCCACCGATGACTCCCAACCAATTAAGGCTCAGGGCATCAAGTCATAAGGATTTTTCAACCTCTAACTCTTCAAGTTTCACCCTGGACTTCTAATGAGTTCGAGACTCTAGCACCTACAACTTGTTAAGCTCTGCCTATTCAATCTAGGTAATTGTTACACAAAGCTCTGGTGGTTCTCAACCGCCTGGCTTATAGTAGGCACTGTGCATGCCTTGATTCTCAGGTTACGTTAGGTGATCCCGAATCAACAATATTTTTCCTATATCCTCCCACGCTTTAGTCAAGCTACCGCAAAGATAATGGTTCAGTATTCCACTGTGGATAGGTTTTCATCCTACCTAATGATTCGCATCAATGTTTGAAAATGGTGAGACTTTTGTTTGGATTTTTTGATTTGGTTAAAACAGTGGGAGGTTGTTTGTTCAACGGTTAGTCAGACAATTAATTAACTGGTGAATGGTAACCTTTTAAGGCTCTGGGTCACTAGATTGATAACATGGAAGCTACAGGCACATCGGGTTATTTCGCAATAGGCAAATAACATATAGTCAAAGCCCAAACCAAATCTTTGTTTAATTATAAAATTAACCCTAGAACTAATTCTATTCAGTCAAACCAAGTATTAAGCATTCAAAGTCCTATTTACTATTGAAACCCTAGCAGACGAACCTCATTTCCATGGCTCGTAAATGACATCTAGAAGAATATCAAAGGTATCTACCATTAAGAATGACTAACCCTAAAGCATGGAAAGTATTACCAAAGGAAAGGTTATTAAATAGCATTAAACCCTAGTTCGAAAGTATGGAACAATAAATGCAAAGACTGTGATCATTTAAAGAAAGAGGACAACTATAGTAGCCCCAAAACCAAACTAGCAACCCTCCTCTTCAAGGCTATGAGGCTTAGCCAAGCATCCCTTGAGTTGTCATCCTCAAGGGGGGGTGTTTGGCAGCCAAGAAAATGAGGGAAAGAGGAGAGAGAAGAGAGCAAAATAAACCTAAAATGAAAAGCTGCGGGAAAAACTTACATAGAATGGAATAGTTAGGGTTACAAAGTTGTAAGGAGCTTATATATCAACCCAATGTGTGAAATTACAAAATGCCTTAAAATATGAAATTACATTAGGCCAAAATGGTAATTAATCAAAACGTGGTCGCTTTGAACCAAAATATCAAAAACACAAGGTCGATTTCGCTACGCAGTGGAATTCCCGTCGTTTACTCGCTTATGAACAAGAATTTTCTAGTTAGCGAATTTCGCTAGCTAGCTTAAATTTCACATAGCGGTAAATTTCCGCTTAGATTTCTAAAAATTTCATTAGGATCATAAAACTTTGCCATATCATAAATTTTAATCCCATCGAAATTTCGCAATGTATAGCGAAATTCTCGGTTTCCTCCGCTTGCCACCTGAGATCATCCTCTCATCAATTTGCCTCAATTCTTCAATTCATTTTGACATTTCATCGCCTCGCCTTGGTGAAATTATCGAGATTCTCACATTCAAGACCAGCAGCCGGAGATTGTTGACCAAGCCCCAAGACCCGGCAAACTATCTCAAACAATCTCGAAAATAAATCGACACTAAGTGGACATGCACATGACAATTGGCTTAATTCATATGATTAGGTGCGCAAAGTACTCAAAACCCATTCTCGAATGTGTGGTCAAAATAGCAATTTTGGGCACTAATCACACTTCAACCGACATCGCTGCTGGGTCCCTTAGCAATGTTGAAACAATAAGGGTATGCATGCTATGCTTTTAAAAAAGTGTATATGGTTCAAAAAGCGTATGTACAGGTAAGCTTTACCTTTAGCATGAACAATTTACACCCTGTATGAAAATCGGCATGAAAGAACAAAAACCATATAAGAACAAGTTTTAGGGCAACATCGGTTCCAAGGAAGTCAACCTAAACTTCCACCAACAATTCAGTTCCTAAGGTAACTCGCCTGAGTCAATAAATCACAGTTTATTCCCTCCCTGTCCAGCCACCTCATGGCCTTAAACTGCTGACCAACCTAAATAGGATTAGCTACACTCTTATTTCTTCCTTGATTGCAAATGTGGTGCAATGCTAAAAACCTCGACTTCACCAAAGTCCGTAATCTGGGTCCACCGATGACCTCCAACCAAATAAGGTTTAGTGGTGATCAAGCCAAAATGATCAACTAACCACAACTCTACAAAGCCGCTCGACTCCTCGAATGACTGAATTACACCTACAACTCGCTAAACTTCAATTCATCCACTGCGGTAGCTTAACACTAAGTCGATGACTCCCAAACCAATCAAGGTTTAGGGCATTGCTTAAAGGCTTTCGCCATACCCCTGGACCGTGTTCTGGGTTTCAAGGCACAGTTGTCACCGACTTTATTCTTCTTTCTTATTCTTTCTTTCTTTTTGCTTTTCTTTTCTTTTCTCATTTGGAAGACTACATTGGTCTTCATACATGGGTAACACAAACTATTATGGTCGCCAACAAATTTAAGGCCACATAAGTGGAAAGAGGTATATAGCTTCTCAACCTATTACATGTCAGCTAGCAGTGAATTAGCTGTGCTGGGAATGTTCAAGGTTGAACATGTTGAAACTTCAATTGACCAAAAACTAAATCATGCATGGAATTGTCCTATCATTAAGGTAACAAATGTGTGGCTTCAATTTCAACTAAAGGCAAGAGTAGAAACACAAAAATGCAGTACAAAATGATTGCAAAGTGTAATAAATCGTAAATAATGCTATAAATCTTTGATATAACCAAAGCGGCTATCACATGCTTAATATAGCTAAATATGACAAAAATATCACTGCATACTATTGGCTAATACATGAATCCTATACAAAAATGAGTAGTGCTGATAAAGCCAAAAACAAAGACAAAACATGATAAGACACTCCTAATCCCCTAACTTTCCTCCCAACCAAAGTATAAACATGTCTCATTGGAAAGGAAAGCTAGAGAAAGGAGTGTGACCACCTCACTCTCGCAGTGTGAGGATCCGGTCGCCGTCACCGCCGCCAAAGATGTCTAAGGAGACTGGCCGTCAGGACTCATCTTGATGTAGCACAAAGTGAGACCGAGGTGGCTCATGATACGAGAAGCATGGCATGGTCAGGTTTCATAGTGGCCCTCACGCCAACCTTTCTGGGTCCACAATGATGCCTGTGGTAGTAGCCAATGAAGAAACAACATCCATAACAACCGCTAGCTCCCTCTCGAACCGACATGAAGCAAGTTCCCGAGAATGCCGTTGTATATGAAGGCCAGAGGCTCGCCAGGGTCGGGTCAAGGAGGCGGAGTGAGGAGATGAAGGAGACGAATCTGGCACTAAGCTCCTACCCATCTCTACCTCTACCTCGGGAACAGGATCATCTCCCCTTGGGGGATCCTCTGCTACCTCATCCGTACCTCCCCGATCCCGCCAATGAGGAGAAAAGAGGATCGATGGTCAAGGATCGCCTAAGGGTAGGACCCGAGGGCATCGATCCTCCTCTCGATGCGTGCTCCTCCTGAACTTCGAGATGCTCTAGACCTGCTCAAGAAGCTTAACATCAACAATGGTAAACCCTTGCTCGAACTGTGTCCCTGGACTCATCCTCAAAGTGCGCCAGGCGGTCATGAACACCGCAGGGACTAACCAATCCTCCGCCAGATCCTGTGATGGCCTCGAGCACGGCTCCCCCGCATCGAACGTAGTCGCCGCAACCCGAACAAGCTGGTCCGAAGCAAGTGGTCTACGAGAAGCATCTGAGGTGTCTTCCAAGAGTCGGTCCCGCCGTGGTATCTCTAGCGACAAATGGACCATCCCACGTGGCCTACGTGTGGGCTAATCTCGAGAGTCCTTCTGCACTGCTCGTCTCACGGCAGCTCCAATGCAATGAAAACAAACCACGTTCTGAGCACTTCCACCGATCATCAATGGTGAATCTGACTGCGGACTCCTCGTGATTCCCGAAGTCACGATGGTCCAAGCACCACCCGGAATAATAAAATTGTCGCGTGTTATAAATTACAGGAGTATCATGCGGATCACCCTCATTGAGTCCCGAACTGGGTTACACAATGCTGGCATGTCATAATAGGTCTCCCCATGGAAATCTCCGTCAGCAGATTCACATCTCCTGAATCTGGTCCCAAAGGAACAACACCACTAATCCGAGAATTATGATAGACGATATAATTTAGCCTCCCTTCCATTGGGACGGTCGAGTCGGTGGTAGATGTCGAGACTCCTGGCCCGATCGTAGTCCGGGCCGCTGGAGGGCCTCGCAAGCCTCCCACTGGGCTCGAGGCACAAGGGAGGGGGCCCGGTCCCAACCTCACCCGATACCTCCCGAATCCCCGAGGCTCCTCGTGACAAAGAACACCGCTCCTCCCTCCCCAGAGTGCTAACTAACCCTAGGCCCGACCGGAACCACCTCGGGTACGTACTCATGTCTCAGAAGGTCGAGAGTGTTGTGGCAACAGCTCAGCAGTGTGGCACTACTAGAGGGTCGAGTACTACTCACATGAAATCAGACCGACCGTGGCTCCTGCTGTCGCGGCTCGGTCGGCTAAGATTAGGCGGACCGCAAGTACTGAGACGGCCACAAAGCTAGGCGCGGGGAGCTCAAGGCAAGGCACCCGCGAGGCTACGGTGACGGAGGCAAGGCACTGGGAACCTGTTGGATGCAACCATGGCTCCTAAGACCGACGTGTGGCACGAACAAAGGAGGCTTCCACGGCTAGTGCCTCGCACTGCGTGGCTCGTGGCCTGGGCTCACTAAGACACTGCTCACGGTGGGGCGGGGCTTGTGAAATGCACCAAAATGAGGTCCCACTCCCCCCCCCTTCCTTTTTAGGTCTCAGGGTACCAAGAGCCACAGCCACCCCTACAATAGCGAAATCCTTGCCAAAACTAGACTCCATCTGCAAAATAATAATTTTCATTTAGGTAGACAAAAATAAAAAAATCAAAAATTATTATTTTAACATATTTCAAAAATAAAAATATAAAATTAGTGATACAATTACTAAAAAGGAAGTTACTAAAAATAGCATACTATGAAAATCGACCAATTCAAAGCAAAACCAAAAATTCTCGAGTCGCAATTTGGTTTCAAAGGAACACCAAACCAGCCTCACTCCCCACTGATTTATCTATGGAGGGTCAAGGAGGAGGAGCTCCTAACCCCTAGCTGGCTTCAGTCGCAGCCCTTCACGCCTGGGTCCATTCTGTTTCGATTTTCTCCCCACCGGTGATTTCTGGGGCTGACCAATGGCTTCTTCCGCATCTGGGTCAATCGAGCAAACTTCATCAGCCCCTTGATCGCCATTTTCCACTCGGGCTTCGTGCTTGTTACTCAAGTGAAAATATTGAGTCTAGTCATGTTGCCAAATGTGAGCCGCATGACTCATTTTTGGCAATCGATGATCAGATCGCAAGGGCCAAAAATGGTCTTCCCAGATAATTGGCAATAATGATCAGCCCACTTGCTATCAGCTCAAGATCAAGCACTACAAAGCTCCATCGATAGTAGAATTTGTCCACCTTTACCAAAACATCCTCAACTATTCCTTAGGAATCTTCACCGATCGTTCTACCAATGATGTAGTAATGTCAGTAGTCGAGCTCTCTAAACCTAATCGCTTTGTGCCACCGAGTATGGCAAGAGGTTTACACCGTTCCCAAATATAGCGTTGCTTCGTCTAGCCAAGTCTCAACAATGTCAATGAAATTGTAAGATCCCTGATCCTTGTATTTCCGATCAAGCCCGCTCGGATTACGATATCGACTCGCTTCTGCTAGGAAGGCTTCTTTCATGCCTAGCCCTTTCTTCACCGTGTGCTAGGTCCTTCAAGAACTTTGCATGTTTGGGACTCTGCTTAATCCAAGGTTGAGCAAGGAATGTTTACCTTCACTTGCCTTAGCACTTCCCAAATTTCCAGCTTGGCTCAGATTTTTTCGTCTTAAGAGCTGTGGGGAAATGAGGGGCATGCTTTTCTTCACCGGATCCTCACCGACTCTTTACCTTCTCAAAGCTCGCCCCTTTTCCTTGCATGTTTTCAAGAATGTGGTACTCATGTTCCATTCTTCCACTTAGAGTGATGATAGCTTTCACTTCATCCATCCCCTGAGTCAATGGATTGAACCTAGTACCTTACGGATCCCTTTTCGATTTGGCAATGCTCGAAGGAACCTTCCTCCTCCCCGTATTCTCAAGAATTTTGTTGATCTTTGTGATTGAATAACACTGCAGTTGTCAATTTTCTCTCTCGATTAAGATTGCTCTCAAGCCTATCTATTCTTTTATTCAAGGTACTTTCTACAAGATTTAATTCTTTTTCTATGCACTGAGGATTTGATCGGCCTTTGTTCTTCCACAAATTGCCTACCATCTCTCAAACTAATATAGCTTGTCTAACAGAGAAGTGGATGATTACACAGGTCGAGATGAGGAACCAAATCGTTGTTTTGCACCAAAGGCCATAGGCGTGGGGGATTAGGTTTCTAGAGATCAGTGATTCTTCCAATTGGAATTGTAATGACACTGCATGGCATTAGGTTATGGCTTGTATTGGCCCACTACATTAGCATGCTCCGACATCAAATCCTTCACCGAGGGGCATTCGAATAGTGTCTCCTAGATGGACAAAGGTTGACAATTGATGCATGGCTCAAGCCTGCATGATTTTCAGCCACGCTTGCACTTCATGGAGCCTTTCTAGTTCTTCCATTTTCCTAGCTAGGTTGATATTCTTGGTTTACTTCCATATCCTCTAGCATAAATGCCTCCCCTGTGGGTTAGGCTTCATTCTTTCACCCTCGATTCGCTCATCCTAAGCCTTGGAAGTTTCAGCTACATAATTCAAGAACCATGGATTCATCCGATTTTCGCCAGTAAACTGTCTCCACACATGGTTTCAGCAGCTTGCCGCCATGTGGGACATACCATTATAGAAATGATTCACTAGCATCCATGTATCAAAACCATGGTGGGGACATGCATTGATGGTAATCCATGGAACCTCTCCCAACATCATAGAATTTCTCATTGTCACAGCGCCGAGTAAGTGTAGATCTGCCTCTCTTCAAATCACACAGACCGAAGAATTTCTTCAAAATCTCACTCTCAAGTTCGGCCCAATTTCTAATCGCTCGCCTCATGAATTGAGCCATATTTTAAGCTTTGTCCTTGAGGGTTAACGGGAATGCCTTCAATCAACAATTCCATATCTAAGCATTCCTCCTTAAAAAGTTATGCATACTCTCAAAACTCAGAGATGTGAATATGGATTTTCATTCATACCATGAAATGGGAAGTGGGCACTAGGTAGGGTCTCAACACATCCTCGAAGAATAGTGGTATGATGCAGAAGGAGCACTAACTCTAGAGGGTGTATGTGATCCCTCATCGACCAGATGTTGCTCGGATTCATGGGGGTGCTTGTCGACTTGCTGTTCCTCGTAGGATCCATTTTGGTCACCGGTGGCACCGATTTCTACACCTTGCTCAACTCGGTACACTCACTCTTTGCAATTCGATCTTCCTTCATCCCAAATACGCATGTTACCCAGAAGAATGACACAAAGCAAAGAGCACTAACAAAATTTACTAAAGAAAGGCGTCAAGAGCACAAAACAAAACCGACCGGTAAAAATAAAAACACAAGAATCGCCATGAAGAAAACTTGCAATTCCTGCACACTAAATTAAAAAAGGTCTGAAAGGTCACCAACACTTATAATGTGGATTACAAGTACATATCAACTCATCACTCGTAGTTTGACACCATCCCCGGCAACCGCGCCATTTGATCTGGTGCTTACCTAGTAGGTGATCCGAATCAACAATATTTGTTTCCTATACTCCTCCTCCTATTGCCGTAGTCGCTTTCACCGCAGATAGCTGTCTAGGTCGTAACACAGATAGGCTTTCGTCCCCAACAATGATTCGCATCAATGTTTGAAAATGGCAGACTTTTGTTTGGATTTTTTGATTCGTTAAAAATGGTGAGGTCAGTTGTTCACTCGGTTAACCTGTAATAAATTAAATGAAAGTGTGAATGTAATCCTTAGTGTTTGGTCACTAGATTGATAACATGGGGCTATTAAAGTGTCCTCAAGTTATTATTTCCTCGCATTAAATAAATATATAGTTAAAGCCCCAAACCTACCTTATATTTGTCTATAAAATTTAACCCTAGAACCACTCCTATTTGAGTCAAACCAAGTATTAAGCATTCAAAGTCCTATTCGCTTGAGTCTTCTAGCATTTAACCTCATTTCCATGGCTCGTAGAATGACATCTAAAGAATATCTGGGCATCTACCATTAAGAATGCATCAACACCCTAAAGCATGGCAAGTATCACCAAAGGAAAGTATTATTAAATAGCATTAACCCTAGTTTGGAAAAGTATGGAACAATAAATGCGCAAAGATCAGATCATTTAAAAGCAAGAAGACAACCTAAGTAGCAGAGTCTCAAAACCAAACTAGCAACCCTCTTCATAAGGCTAAGTGAGGCTTGAAGCTGCCATCCCTGAGTCAGCCATCCTCAAGGGGGTGTTTGGCAAATGTAGAAATCAGAGGAAAGCAGGGAGAGAGTAAGAGAAGCAAAATAAAACCTAAAAATGAAAAGCCGCTGAAAACTTACATAAAATGGAATAGTTAGGTTACAGTTGTAGGAGCTTATATAGTCAACCCAATGTGAAATACAAAATGCCTAAAATATGAAATTACATTAGGGACAAATGGTAATTAATCAAACGTGTTTGCTGGGAACCAAAAATATCAAAAACACAGGGCCGGGATTGATTAGAGGGGTAGAATTTCACATAGCAAATTTCGTTTAGCATAGCAGCCTCGCTAGCTTAGCGAAATTCATAAGAGATAGCGAAAATGAAAAATTTCTCTATGAACAGTAAATTTCGCTAGCTTAGCTTAAAATTTGCAGGATTGCTTGGGCCTCATTATGATTGCGAATTTCTGATTTACAATTTTCGCTATGATTGCAAATTTTCGCATCCCAATAAATTTTCGCAATGTATAGCTTAAATTCTGCTCCTCCGTTTCACATCGCATCATCTCTCATCACTCGCTTCTTCAATTTTTCAATTCATTTTGACATTTCATCGCTCGCCTTGGTGAAATTATCGAGGATTCTCAAGATTCAAGATCATTAAGAAGCCAAGATTGTCGACCTGTTCCCAAGACCCGCAAAACTATCCTAAACAATCTCGACAACAACAAGAAGCACTGGCGATGCGCACATGACAATTGGCTTTTCTAATCTCATATGATTACTACAAGCAAAAGTACCAAAACTATCTTGAATAGGGCTCAAAATACCACTTTTCAAAATTAATCAGTTTTTTAAAGACTTTCACATATATGTTTCTGATCGCTCGAAGTTTCAAGACAAGGCATCACAAATCTTTTTTTTTTTTTTCTTTTTCTTTTTGAAAGACTCATTGGTCTTTAATGTGTGTAAAAAGTGGCCGGTGTGGTCTATAACTACAAAGGAGGCTTCAAGTACTAGGCCGGGATTTTGTAGGGCTTAGGAGGCCAGACAGATTTTCAGCTTTATCAATGAAACCTAATGTGCACGGTGTGTGGTTAGCTCAAAGTGGAAGAAAAAGGTTGAAAGCAATAGAAATTCGACTGGTCATCAACTCCACTAGTACGCATCATTCTAACGTCAACAGATTTGGGACAAAGTTTCAATTTCTCCTACTATAAGGTGGGCATTACAAAAAAAAATGGATGCAAATGGGAAATTGTAACTGTAAGCTTTATAGTATATATTTTGAAATTAAAGGTATGACTATATTATTAATATCACTAAAAGAAACTATCGCTGAAGTCATCAACTACACAAATGGACTCGCTTCGAAATAACAAGAAAGAATACGTAAACGCCCACTTCCGTCATTAACTCTCCTTCCCCCCCCAACTCCCACCAACCAAATATCGCATTGTCCTTAATGGACCTGCGAAGGAAAGCACCATGAAGTGCTACTCCTAGTGTGTGCTGAATGTCACCTTCATCCTGTGCAGCTAGGGGAAGTGTCTATTGCTGCAAGAATGTCCAGTGAAGCTGTAGGATGGGCTGGATGGCCAAGTGCTACTAGTGCTGCGAAAGACGGAGCTGAAAAGGCCTGGGCAAGTATTGATGGAGGAGCTCCGAGGCGTGCCTAGCGGCTCAATCTCGCATGAGGGATGGTATCGCTCTAAGGCATTATCCCGGCTGCCATCCTTCTCGCCAGCAAAGATGGGCAGCGACGCATGTTGAAGTGGCTGCAAAGTGCGGATCGCATCCATGATGGCAAAAAATCAATCGGGTGATATAGAGATCGACCGTACGTGGTGGCGAAGTACTGGCCCAACAATCAAGGGATCGGGCCATCGATATTGCAGAGGAAGCAGTGGGATGCAGTAAAGTGGGACAAAGTGAAACCGGAATCGGGGCCCTAGTGCACTATAGGAAGAATAATTGATCCTCTATTGGATGATCATTTGATGGTTGATCCTTTGCCGGATATATGAGTGGGAGGTGAGGAGCACCAGGCATAAACTGCCACTTCTCCACAATAAATACTACCTCACAAACATGATGGCGCTTAAGCTGGGACTCGGTAGGAAAACCAAGGTGCTCTAGCACCTGAGAAAGCAGCCTCGGAAATAGAAGGGGAATTGCCTCAACTCCCAGGCTAGGTTATCATGCAAGTGAATCTGTCTCAAATGGAAAAGAGCAAATATGAGAAGCTCCGCGCTGGCCGAACCAAACTCTCCGAAAATGCGATAAATAGCCTCTAGTATGGCTCCCCGTCTCGCACCAAGTGCCAGCGGGAAACAAGTTAACCGTAGTGCGTCAATCAAGAAAGATACCTTTAAATAGGACGGGTCCAAACATGTGTCCCTCGGGTATGACGCAGACTCCATCTCGAGATGAGGGATGGAGCCACTGTCTATACTTAGCTGAATTTGCTAAAACTACCGGTAGATTGAACGTGGCAGCTATGTCGTTAGTTCGAGTATGCCCTCTCGCTGCCTCCATAGAGAAATGCAGTGGTCAGATCGGGTATCCCCCACGTGTCATGGTCCGATAGAACCCGAAGGACTACGCAAGGATAGAAGAACTGGAAGACTGAGGCTGAAGGGCCCCAGGAGCATCTGGCAGCACAAGCCGCATGGGTCTCGGGCTCGAGAAGGCGCCGAGCCGGGAATGTCATAGAAGTACTCATTGTGCAAGTCCTTGCCATCGTTAATCGAATTACCCGGAATTAAATATGCGGGAAGAGAGGCCTTCCGATGATAGAGCCTGGCGGTCCTGCTCCTGAGATCTGCTGGGACCTGGGCGCAGGTGGCGAATGAGGCCCTAGGGCCGAAGTGGAAGATTCGCCGAGCCCGAAGTCCGAGCACTCTTCGAGGCTGGGCCTAGCGAGTGGGTCATAAGGCAGGAGTGAAGAAGTGGGTAGGCCCTACCCTCATCTCATATCTGCGTGGAACAGGGGCATCAGGAGTAGTAGTAGCCACGGCAAGGGCGGCGGCAGCAGGGGCAGGGGCGGCAACAACAGCAGGGGAGGAGGCCTCACGCGAGGTCTGTAGGAGGAGCTGTGCTCACCGTGTCTTCACCATAGTCGGGATCGGGAGAGGATGGAGAATATGAAATGGGTTTTTTCTTCAAGGAGATGTTCTTCGTAGGAGGATTTAAAAGAAATGAAATGAAATGAAATAGATGGGATATATGAAGATATATATATATATATATATATATATATATATATATATATATATATATATATATATATATATATATATATATATATATATAGGTTAGGAATGAAGAGCTCAGTGTTACTTAGAGTGTCCATAATACACAAAAATTTGGGTTATTTTAGGTGAATTGAATAATAAACTGTTTATGGTGAATCGAAAAGGCTTAGAATGAAGAGTTTGCGAACTAATCCTGTGGCGAGGCCTCTGTAGGGTCACGGTTTCGTGGTCGTGAAAATTCACACAACCTCGTGGAAATTGGGTCAACCCGTTGAAACAGCCCCTTTGCAAACTAATTCCTACAAAAACAAAAACATCATAATAAAGAGTAGATGAGCAATGTATGTGAAAACTACGATTAGAATAAGGCTAAAACTAAAGAAAGCATGAAGGAACAAATATAAAAATTAAAGTGAAACAAACAAAATCGAACAAAGAGAAGTGGCCTTTTTGAGTCTCTGGAGAGACCGAGCTCACTCAGAGTAGCTTTTCAAACTTCTAGGGGTTCAAGGAGGGGGAGTTCCTCCTTATCTGGTGTGAAAGGGGCTACATATGGTTTAAGCCTCTCACCATTCACTTTGAAAATTTTGTTGTCCTTTCGAGCTGGCACCTTAATCGCTCCACTGCGTAGACTTCATGGATAGTGAAAGTGACTACCCACCTCGATTTGAGTTTTCCCGAAAGAGATGTACTGAATCATAAAGCAACACTTGGTCTCCTTTTTCGAAATTTTTCCGAGCCACCATCTAATCATGCCACTTTTTCAATCAGTCTTTTGCAATTTTTAAATTCAAGTAGGCATCATTCCACAATTCCTCCAACTCATTGATGTCGAGGAACCTTTTGAGGACGACTCTTCCCAAATCAAGGTTCGGTTTCTTAATCGCTCACCATGCCTTGTACTCTATTTCCACAGTATGATGCTTTTCCATAAATCCAAGCGCATAAAGGGACAACAGAATTGTCTCAAGCCGTCCCCAGAGGCCCACAAGGATCATACTGAGGGACTAGTCCTTCCCGTTGAGTTCACTACTTATCTGAATGGTTTTGATTTCTCTATTGGCAAGCCCTCCCACCGTCCACCTGCCTGAGTATGGTAAGGGGTGGCTACTTTATGTCTCACTCCATGCTTAGTTAGAGGTTTCAAAGGGTTTGTTAAAAAGTGTGAACTCCCATCACTAATTATGGTCTTAGGTACCCCAAATCTGAAAATATGTTTTCAAAACTTCAAGACTACAATTTACATGATCACTACTTTGTAAGTGAAATTTCAACCCATTTGGATGGTCTCCCATCAAGATGTACGAGAATCCAAAAGACATAGGGAATGGTCCCATGAACTCAATGCCCCACACATCAAAAAAGTCCACTATTAGGATCGGGTTCAAGGGCATCATGTGAAGGCGAGAAAGCTTCCCAAGTCTTTGGCATCTGTCATAACTCGGAACACATTATTGTGAGCATCCTAAAGAGGAAGGCCACAGAACCCTGATTTGGAGTGTTAATTCCTTCACAAGGGTCTTCTACAGCTAAATGGCCACCACAGCACTTTCATGGTAGCCAGCCAACTCTCTTATTGTTCCTCTTCAATACATCTCCTAATGATTTGGTCTGCACAATATTTGAACAAAAATGGCTCTTCCCAATAATAAGAATGGATCTTCGCAAAGAAGTATTTCTTGTCTTATGCCTTCCATTCAGTGGGGATCTCCTCTGTTGCTAAGAAATTGGCAATGTGGGAATACCAAGGAGTACTCTATAACTGCAGCTGTTGATTCCTCGTGAAAACTCATCGTTGATCGAGGTGTTTGCGGTGTATTATGAGCTATGGTCAACTGAGAGGTGATCCGCGCCAACATTCTCACCCCTTCTCATTCTCGATCTCGTAGATTGAATTCGAGTAGGATAAATCCACCTGATGACTTGCTCAGATCTCTTGGTTAGGAGGTACTTTAATGCATAGTGGTATGTGAATATGACAATGTTTGACCCCACCAAGTACGCTCAAAATTTGTCTAAGGCATAGACCATTGCTAGTAGTTCATTCTCTGTGGTGGTGTAGTTTCTCTGAGCTTCATTTAGAGTTTTTCTTGCATAATACACCACCTAAGGCTTTCCATCCTCTCTCTGCCCAAGGATCACCCCATTAGCAAGATCATCACACCACATGATCTCAAAAGGAGCTAACAATTAGAGACCTCACTATAGATGCAGACAATGAGATTTGAGTTCTCAAAGCCTCATCCGGCGATTCACCCCATCAGCACTTAGTATATTTCCGCAGGCTCATATAGGGGTTTGCAATTCTTGAAAATCCTTAATGAACCTCCCCAGAAGCCTCGCATGGCCAAGGAATTATCTCTACAACTTTTACACTTCATGGGAGGTGGCAACTTAGCAATCGACTCTACTTTTGGCTTTCATTCCACCTAATCCTCTTACTGGAGATAACATATCTCAAGACAATCCCTCGATTTACATAAATGGTGGCCTCAACAAAACCAAGTTCTTTTCAATGCATCGATGGAGCACAGTCATGTTAGTCAAGATTCTCAATAAGATTCATATGCAGATCATCCATATATACCTCCATACGCGCTCCACCAAATATCGAAAAATACCAGCATACACCTTCGAAGGTGGCAGTACGAAAGGCTAAAGGGGCATCCTCTTATACATACGTGCCAAATGGGCAGGTGAAGGTGGTCTTCTCTTGGTCTTCTACAGCAATCTCAATTTGAAAGTATCTAGAATAACCATCTAAGAAGAAATAGAATGGGTGCCTAAAAATTCTCCCAAGAAGTTGAATGGCTGGTGTAGGAAATGGTCTTTCCTCATTACTTCATTCAACCTCCTCGTAATCTATGCATACCCTCCAACTTGTAAGCAAGGTGGGCACCTCCTCTCCTTTTTCATTATGCATACACGGTCACCCCGGATTTTGGCACAACCCGGAAGTGACTGGTCCGGTACTATCGTAAATGGATAAATGATGCCAAACATAATAGCTTCGAGAACTTCCAGGCACACCACTTCCCACATACGTGATTTCTGTGGTCACTTTTGTGGTCAGTTTCACCGGCTTACTTCCTCCTCCATGTATATGATGAGTGCAAACCAAAGGAATAATTCCTTTTAGATCAGAAATTTTCCATCCAATGGCTTGCTTGCACCTCTTGAGGGTGTCTAGAAGATTTTCCTCATGCAAGGTATTTAGCAGTGAAGAAATCACCACTGGGCAGTGGTTATCCTCATCCAAGAATGCATGTTTAAGCTCAGAGAAGTGTTTCAGCCTAAGCCGAGGTTTTATGTTGTCTCCACCGCATCGGCCCTTTCTTCAATCAACAAAGGAAGGATTTCTTCCTTTTTCATATCCGCAAATCGCACATGACTCGCAACTTCCCTGTAACTCACGCTGAACTTCTCCCGGTTCCTCCGTCAACCTCCCGTAGTCAAGTGCAGCTGATATTGTTCTAGAATGGCATCGATTTGACAAACTTCAAGCTCCTAATCTTCTTCCACTAGGCATGCTTCTTGTTCAAAATGGAAAATATTAAGTTCCAAACACATATTCCTAAACGTTAACCCGCACATCTATCTTAAATCGATGATCGGTGACTAAGTACTGCAAGAATGCCTCCTAAGGATGATACGGTATTATTAATCACATCCCATCGTTAACTGCCCACAGTTGTCAAGGACAACAAGTCCACCGGGTAATAGAAGGACTAACCCCGCACCAAAACATCTTCAATTGAAGTGTTCTTTGAATTTTACGCATCTGTCACAAAGATATACTCCAGGCCTGTGTACCCTCCCCCTCCTCCCCCCCTCCTCCCTCCCCAACTCTAATTGCTCAGAGATAATCGAAAGTAGGCGCAAATGTGCTGACACTAGCCCCTAAATCCAATAAAGCTTTCTCCACACAAGTCCCTCCAATATTCACCGAGATGGTAGGACACCCTGGATCTTTATAGTTTTGCCCGAGTTTGCATCGATACCTACACTAACTCAGCTCACAGAAGGAAAAGTTTTTTTGTCAATGCTCAACCTCGTATAAATCCTTTAAGAACTTAGCATATGTAAAGGGACTTGTTTATCATGTCCAAAAGAGGGATGTTAACCTTACTTGCTCCTCACTTCTTCTAGAATTTCAGCTTGCTTGATAGCCTTCTTCTGCCTTTAGTTTTGAGAAATGTGGGGTGTGCCTCTTCACCGATCTTCTTTAATTATAATTCTTTCCTGCTCAGCTTTCTTCGCTCTTTGGCTTCTTCGTGGTGTGGCATTGGTCAAGCCAATTTGCTCGCCACTCCTCAAAGTGATAACTCGCCTTCACATCATCTATCCTAGGAGTTGTCTACCGGAAGAGCTTTACTCGCGACTCCGCTAGTGCCAGTTGTGCCCAGGGAAAGGAATTTTCCTTTTCCGCACTTCACGCTGGTTAGTCAACCTAGAAATCAGCATAGTAGGCTACAATCTCTTGCATTTCCAAATTGTAGGATTTCAATCTTTTTGTTTAAAGTTCTCTCCACTGTCAATTTTCCGACAATTTTGACATTCATCAGTTGCCTCTACAAAACTACCCACCACTTTGCTCAATTTCAATATAACCTGCTCAACTGGAGATGATGATGGTGGGCGGCCGTGCTGAGATGAAGATTCATACCGTCATAGCAAAATAGGATACATATGGTGGAGGCTTTGGTTTCCAAGAGAAGTTAGGATGGTTCCTCGAATTAAGGTTGTAAGTGTTGACATATGGTACATTTGTTGGTGGCTTGAACTGACTCCAATAACAGCTAGTTTAACAACCCAAGATTTCCCAATCAAGCTGAACAAGCCAGTGCATTGCTCTCCCGATGCTCGCAGATCGACGTATGAAACAAGGTCAGGGGCATAGGAGTCTTAGTCACGGATTGAACCTCATGGTGATTTCTCATTTCCAGCTCCAACTTCTAGCGGAAGTTAAAAGTTTGGCCACTTCCATGTGTCTTCCATGCAAACATACCGCCTCGAGCTGGGACGAGGTCTCATTCTTTCCATTTCTCTTGGACTTCGCTCATCCTAACCCTTAGATGCCTCTGCCACATAATTTAGGAAATCCATGGCATCTTCTGGATTTTTGCTCAAAAAGTCTCCTTCACACATATTTTCCAATAATTGTTTCATGGAAGGAGACATACCATCGTAAAAATAACTAACTAGCAACATGTGTCAAACCATTGTGGAGGATAAGTATTCGTTAAGCTCTGTATATACCTTTCCCATAATGCATAAAATTTTCATTTATATCAGCGAGAAGGTAGAGATTTTCCTCTTCGCATCGTTTATGGGTGGAGAAGAATTTCTTAAAAACTCGCCGCATCTCGTCAATTATGAATAAATTTTCGGGTCTCAAGGAGTCAGCCAATCTTAGTCATTCCTTCAACGTGAAGGAAAGAGCTTGAGCCCTCATTAGATCTAGAGCGTGGCATCCTCCTTAAAGTGTTGCAAACCTCCTCAAATTCCCTAATATGTGTATAAGGATTCACTCTAAACCATGGAGGCGGGAGCACTCGCACTCAGGTAAGGGGCCTAAAACCATGTCGTCACGGGTACAATGCAAGAGGGCACTCATTCGCGAGGGTGTGCGTGGTCCCTCATGCACTCTATAAGCATTGAGGTTCTCTCCCACTCCCGTTGACTTTGCCGCTTCATGGGGGTTCCATTTGATCGTAATTCAAGCCCACTTCACAAAATTGGTTCCTCGTGGAATATTGGGTTCTCACTAACTCCGTCATGTATTCCTATCCCACTCGAACATAAATTTTTAATCGAAAAACAGACAACACCAAATAAGAAACAAAAACAACTCTACCAAAAGGGGTTACGTTAGCAAAAAAATATGGACAAGAAATTGAAATTATCAACCTAGCAAGAAACCGCCAGAAGGAATGAAAAAGGAATACTCACCGAAGCTTGTGACGAGATCATATATGTTCAATAAATTATCATTTGCATTAAGGCACCATCCTCAAGAACGCCACCGATTCACATCAGTATGGGTATCATGAATCAACAAAATTTATACCTAATACCTCTTACTGCCGTAGCATTGCTATTGCAGTATAGTGTCTCTAGGATCGTCCACACAGATGGGTTTCTTCGCATAAATGACTTATAGTGAGGTTCAAAATGGTGAATTCGTTTTGGATGTTGGGATTTGATAAAAACAGGGGGTGTAATGGTTAAAAACTGGAAATAAAATGAAGTAAAATATAGTGCAAATCTCTCAAAGTATCAAAGTTACTCGGGTTTGGGTTCTAATTGTAACCGAGGTCCTTCTGGCCCTTTTCTCACGCTGGGAGGATGACATAGTCATCTCGAACCTGATCTTCATATTTAGCTATAAACCCAAACCCTAATAATTATCCTTTGAAATATGGTATCATCGAACATTAATGGTCTCACACAAAGAAAAGCATAACCTCAACCCACTTCCTCTAATGACTGATAAATGGAAACTAACTAATCTCATGATTCAGCAATAAGTATCCATCAACCCTAAAAAGATCACTAAATACAAGATCATTCAAGGTGCATCGAAGGAATTTAAACCTAGGGTTAAAAGGAGACATATGAATAGTAGTGAATACCTGCGTTGAAAACATGAGAACCCTCAGTTTACCACAGATCCTTTGCCTAGTATCCCCCTACTCGAAGGAAAGACGGGATTTAGCCGCTCATTCTCTGAGTTGTCATCCTTAAAGGCTGTTTGGCTAGTGAGAAAATGAGAGAAAGTGAGGGAAAATGAAGAATATGGGAACTGCTGAAAGCTTGGCGCCCAAAACATTATTAATGATCAAGATGTCGATTATAGTGTAGCTTGGGGATTATATAGTGTCCCAATTATACAAAATTACAAAAATATATGAATTGGCCACTATTACATGAAGGGCAATTCAGGAAAAACAAGAAATGTACAAAAAGAAGTCAAACAGGGTAAATAAGGTGGAGAACAATTTCAATTACTCACGAAATTTCGCTGGCCGACTCGTGGAACGCAACCCTCGGTGAAATTCTCGCAACCCTTATGACTGCAAGTGGTGCGTTATGCCTTTCGCCAAGCCTCCCGCTTTTCTTCTTCGAGCGTCCCCGACCGATGTTCCGAGTTCAACTTCGATTCTTCCGTGGGTTGAGTCAGTTCTCTAAACTTCTGCATAACCGGTTCAAAAACTACAAAATTTGCCACAAAAATCAATCAGTAGTATAGCTAGGACCTTAACGTGCCAACCGGGTTAATTAGGCTGATTACTACGCAAAAAGTGCTAAACCTATAATAAACAGGGTACAAAATAGTATTATTTGGGTAATAATCAATGCTCTCAGGTAGTTCATCTCTGTGTCACTCAAAGGATCTTTGGAACATAACACATATACAAATTTCCTTTCTAGGTATAGTCATCGATACTTAGAATAGTTCACTACTGGAACAACATCAATTAAATCAATCCAATATTCAAACCCTTAACATTCATTTAAAATACTACAAAATAATAACCAAACACCCATTCATTCCCAAAGGGAGCTTAGCCTTCTATAACTAGATCACAAATTATAATGACTGGTTGATCAAACAAATTCATTGAAAATGTAATCAAAACTGAATAAAATGGTTTCCAGAAAAATTTCCAGATTCAACTAAAGTTCAGACATATATGAAGCTTGATTTACAATGATCCCAGCTCAATATTGAAGCTCAGATTAACCTTTATAATCTAAAAATGCAAAATGAAAATAAGAAAATAAAAATAAAAATATGTATAAAAGCTCAGTCTCTCTTTGAGTTCTCTCCTATAAATGCTGCCCTCGATGATCTCCTCCTTTCTCGCTACCCTATCTCTTTCCATTTATAAGACTCATAAATGTCGACAAATTATAAGGCATTCACGTGGCTTCGTGGCAGTCTAACTCCGGGTTCATTGCTCCAAAAAAAAGAAGACAATGCTGTGACATTGCAAAGATCCTGCCTTTGTCCTTAGGCTATATAGTGTCCTTATCGCGACAATGGCTTTTGTGTTTTCAGTTTTAGCTTTTCATAACTATTTGTGGCAACAAAGTTCATGAATGTCGTGACATATGTGAAGCTTCTATGTCTTCATCTTTTGTTGTAGATTTGTCGCAACATTTCTGACTTGCATTTCTTTTGAGTGATTGTCGCGATAGACTTTTTATTTTCACGACAAAGTTCTTTGCCTTTTCCTTAAATTGTGTCGGGACAAACTTTTTATTGTCCCGACATCCTTTCCTTGCCATATACTATGATCTAAGGAGGTTTTATCGCGACATCAAAATAATTTTTGAGGCAAACTTTTGTGAACACTTGCCTACTTTTGTCGTAACAAACTTTGCTATGTTGCGACATTCCTTCTTCTATCTACCCTTTGATTTTATCGCGATAATGATTTCCATGTTGCGACATAAATCTAGTGTTTCTTCAAGAACTCGCCATCTGTCAAGGACATATTTTCATTGTCATAGTCAATGTTCTATCATATTTGCTTGCCTTTGTCGCGAAAAACTTTCTAGATGTCGTGACATACTTCTTCTGCTCTCTTCACATAATGTGTTGCGATAAACATTAGAAAGTTGTGACATTCTTTAAGCTATTTTCTGCCTTGACTATGTCGCGACAAAGCTGTGAAATATCGTGACAAAATTTCTACTGCTTCCTTAAGGATTTCTTTTAATGTTTGTCGTGACAGAGCTCCGATTGTTACGACATTTCTTCTACTGCATGCCCTGAGTTTTGTCATGACATTCAAAGAATTTCCCGTTTTAGCCATTTTGTCAGCGCGTGCCTCGTAGTTTTGTCACGACATTCAAAGAATTTCCGCCTTAGCCATTTTGTCAGTTTTCACGATTGCTTTTCTCTAGATTCATGTAAAACACAAATCTTGGTGAAGACTCCATATTTTCGCAATAAATTGAACTTTTAAGCTTCAAAAATACATGAAAAATGGGCTTAAAAATAGATGAGTTTTATACTCATTAGAGCAACAAAAAGAAGCTCGATGCTTATGGAACTGTCAGTTTAGCAATCGAAAATTACAATGCAATGATTCAGAGAAAGCTTCCAAAAAAGCTAAGGGATCCAAGCAGCTTTACCATTCCATGTGCTATTAGTGAGCATACTTTCAAGAAAGCTTTATGTGACTTGGGAGCTAGTATAACCCTTTTGCCTCTATCTGTTGTGAAGAAGCTAAATTTGGGTGGGCTAACCCCCACTACATGGTCTCTTCAAATGGTTAACCGCTCAATGACTTATCCATAGGGTATTATTGAAGATGTGCTTGTAAAAGTTGATAAGTTTATCTTTCCTGTAGACTTTGTTGTTTCGAGATAAGATATGGAAGTTCCAATCATTTTTTAGGAGAGACTGGCCTCTGCCATCATCAAGCTTCCACGACGTAAAGAATCCATGATTTGACATTGAGAGTAGGTGTTGAAGAATTGAAGTTCAACTTTACTAAGAATGTGAGATTTGCCAACGATGACAAAGGGACTTGTATGAGGGTTGATAGTTTGATCCCCTCCGTTGATGATGCTTTTAATGATATGATTGAAAGAAATCCTTTAGGGAAATGTTTGACGGAGTCACTTTCTCTAAAAGACTTGGATTTTGTGCATCCATTTGCAGTTTAATAAATATCAAAGACTATTCTTTCCATAGATGAAAATGAAAGTACTGTTGTGGTTAAAGAAGAAAAAAAGACACCTAGCGGGTTAGTACTTGAAGTGTTTCCTGAGAATCATTGCTATGCATTTTTTGGTGAAAATGGCACAAAACCCATGATCATCTCTTCAGCTTTGATTGAGGATATGGAGACAAAGTTATTAGAGGTACTTAAGAAGAACATGGAATCTTTTGCATGGTCCATCGAAGATATTAAAGGCATTAGTCCTTCAATTCTTATGCATAAGATATTTATGGAGAATGAATACATGCCTTCAGTTGACCATCAAAGGCAGTTGAATTCCGCTATGTTGTGGATCGAATTTGGTGTCGCGACATTGAAAATCCGCTAAGGCAATTCTGCATTCTGAGTTACCAAGAATTGTTATGGCAATGTCGCGACATCGGAGATGCAGTGTCGTGGATCGATTATGATGTTGCCTCAATATTACTGAACTTTGATGTTGCGACATTGCCGTTTGATGTCGCGACATTATATATTCAGTTCTAATCGTTTTAGCCAAGGCGTAACATTAAGTTGTGATGTCATGACATTGAGTGTTGATCGCTTTACTACTAAGGCTATGTTCTGATGTCGTGACATAGAGTTTTGATGTCACGACATTGTCGTTGAGTGTTGCAGTCTAGTGTGATGTCACAGGTGATGTCGTGTAGATATTGAGACATTGGTAATTTTTGTTCTACCCACTTCAGCTGATGTCGAGACACTCGTAAACCGATGTTGTGACATTGAAGTCGTGTCAAGACATCCTCCACACGATGTTGTGACATTGTAAATTCGATGTCACGACATTGAGTTGATGTCGCGACATTCTTCAGTCAATGTCGCGACATTGCTGCCTTTGTTATGCAATGCTGATTTTTGCTTCTTTACTGATGATTTATGCTTCATTTCCTTAATTTCATGCAAACATAACCGGTCAAGATTCTATAATTTTTTATTAAATTGAACTTTTAAGCCTCTAATTATGCATGAAAATGGGCTTAAAATAGATGTCTTTAGACTCATTAAACTCCCCTAAACTTAAAGTTTTGCTTGTCCTCAAGCAAAGAAAAGACTATTTGTTTGTCCTCAAACAATAAAATTTGATTTTTCATTTAAATCATATTTTCAATCAGATCATAAATTTGGCCTTAGTATCATTTTAATTTTGATATCAATTCTAATTAAGCTTTACTTTCAAGATCCTAAAAATTTTCAATTTAGATCATTCAATATAACATATAATTCATAGTCGCAAACAATTGCGCTCTAACCCAAAGGAGTGTGTGTCAGGTCTTCCCTATATCACTGCAGATTAACTAGCCTTATGAGACTCACTATATAGAATAGTATTCTTTTAGAGTGAGACTTTAGGCTCCATAGGCTCATTCGGGTCATATCATTCTCCACTTCAATGTAGGCATTAACACAAACCCTCGTGGATCAAATAGATCTCTTTGCTTGTAATGTATGGCTGAGGTACTTAGGTAGATAACTGGACATTTTAGGTTCAAATTTACCCAGACTGGATACAACTTCTTATCATTTTGCCTTCTAACTACTCATCCATTATTTCTTATCATAACTTTTTCAAAAGCACCCCAAACTTTATTTGGTATTTTATCATATGTTTCCCATAAAGGGCTTTTTTTCGCCACTCTTCTTTTCAACTTTAGTTTCAATTTAGATACTAATTCTTGTCATTTTGTTCAAGGTCGAATGGTGCAATGTTTTTCCGCTTTTGAAGCCTCTCACATCCCTAACAAGCTTTGGGTCAGCAACTCCCATACCAGTTGGCATTAGGGTACTAGGTGTAGAACACCCCTAAGGACTTAATTGATCAAGGGAAGTAGGCTACAAGGCCAAAACTCACTCCTTGAAACTGTTCATATTTTTCAGCTTCTCAGTTTCTGTCATGTACATCTTTTTCTCACTTTTTTTCCCCTATCCTTAGTTCTCATTCTTTTTTATTTTTCAAAATTGTACTCCCCAAACTTGTCCTTTTGTTCATTCTTCCAGCACTTATTTTGCAGTTTTAGGCAAACTCAGGGTTCTTTGATGTAAGTTCAGATTTTAAGGAATGGTTAAGGTTTTTCTTTGTGGTTTTGATGATAAGAATGGATTTTAGGCTCAAACAATGTACTAAGGCATATGCTTGGAAACATATCAAATGGTAGGCTTTGAAAGGCACAAACTATCAAAGGATGGCCTAAATCATTTCCTACTGGTTGTAATGCTTAGGATTTCGCCTTGAATAATAATATAACAAGTTCTAGGCCCTTTTGAGACTAACTGATAGTAAGTCCAATAAGGTGTTCCTAACCCAAGCACAATCAGTTTTCAAGGTACTAATGACTAATGTGTCAGTATACAATCTTTTTTTGAACTGAATTGTTCATTCAAACTATAATTACAAGCCTTAATAACATTGTTTATTAATTCCTTGACATCACAACTTAAAATTATGTTACACCTTATTCAACTCCACTTTTATTGACATATATTTTCCTTGTTTGGTTTAAACAAATTGTCAGAAGCATTGCATAATTTAATGTAGCTCATTTTGATCCAGCATTTTAATTCATTTCATCAACAACAATAACACAAACAACTCAACAAGTTCTCCCAATTCAACTAAACAAGCAATTACAGCTTTCATAAGAAAGTATGCAAAAATACAAAAAATCTTCAACCAAAGTACATCGCACACTTCCGTAAATTCATTTTCTTATTTCTGTGTTCCAAAAGTTCCGCCTTAATAGTTTCACAATGATATTTCTAGCCTTATCTTTCATCTCACTATTATGCACTGGGTGACAACCGATTCTCACTATTCATCAAAGCAACACACAAACTCAACATTGATTATTTTTAATTATTTGCAAATTATATAATGAAAAGGAAATAAGAAAAAGAAGAAAATTGAGAAGGGAGACAATTGAACACATATTAGGAAACTAATATTCATTTAAGCTTTCAAGTATGATTAATATGGATTGAATTACAAGAAGAGAGGCAGATAATGGAGCCATTTCTTTTTCCTCGACTTGTAGGGCTTTAGATTTATTGGTTCATACTGGTAACCAGCTTGAGAAGGAATGTAGTAGATTTCCTTTGTTGCTTTTCTTTCTCCCATATGTTGGTTTATCAACTAATCCAACATCGTGGGCACACCTAAGCTGCTTAAATCTTCTCCCTTATAGTTCGGGTGAGGCTTCAAAGTTCTTCATCCCTATCCAGACAGCCCCGATTTCTTTTTTATGCTCCTTGTATAAGTACCTAAGGTATCTCGCTCTAAAGCCGATTTTTGTTCCATCTCCTTATCTTTGATTCCAGACTTTCAATTGCTCCTAGTCCCTCTTCAGTTGCTCACTTATAAAGGTTTTTTCTCCCTTCATCATTTGATATTATAGGTGGTTGTTGTTGACTAAATTTGTATAGAGATCAAATTTCTGCCACTCATACATAAGGACTATTACCTAATCCCCAGTAAATCCACCAAAAACTTGTTTAGACCAAATAGAACTTGTATGCTCATAATAAAAATGGATTTGTCAATGAATTTATTGAAGATTTAGTTTCGTCATAATGTCGCAAGTGCACAGTGTCATACAGTAATAAAAGTAGACCTATAAGTCCCGATATCGTTCCCACAGAGATTGACAAGAATATAAATTTCAACTACCCCAACTACTTAAGTTCCACACCATTTGAACTTCCATTTCATAAAATTCAAGAACTCCAACTAAGAATTCCACTATCTGAAATTATACACCTATAATAAAAGAAAGAATTAAAATCCTAGACCTTAAATTGACTCCAACTGCATTATCATTGAAGTAGATATCAGATTTCACATTGCGGAAATTATCAATTCATGCAACATAATCTAATTCTATTCCTATAATGAATTGGAAACTAAATTTCATTAAAAGTGCAAGGTAGTATAGTTTGATTTCTCCCCTTGTAATCCATACATTTCCAGAATGACATGTAGTCATGTTCATTTCAAACATGTGTCTAACCAATAATCGGTAATCATAATTTCTTTATAAGATCTCGTATTTTTCTTTCCAATACTTCATGCCACCCATTTCTTATGATCACAGATTTTCATTGGCCAAGATAGGCCATTTCAAGATTTCTACAAGATGAATGATGTCTTATCCTTGAGATCTTAAGAGTTCTCCCATTCCTTGATTAGATCTAAGCCAACACAGGATCAAGATCATTCCTCGAGACCAAGGAGAAATCTCTAATTGATTAAATTTGATAGATCACTAAATTAATTTCTAAAAACCATGAGTAAATTAATGATTTATATCTAAGTAATATTTCAAAGTTCATTAGTTCTTATCATTAGTCTAGCATACTCCCCAAGTAATCGTATCCATGCTCAAGAATCTCCAACTCAGAATACCGGGAGGGCCTCCCTGGAAATCAGCTCTGGATAACGGTCCTTTATGGGTATAAGTTACTAATGTTGGGAACAATCTTACTTCATGAACAACACCATTCAAATAAACTTTAAAATTCTCAAATCTAAGAAATCCTTTTCAATTGTGCAGAAAGTAACAGCATTCAACAAAAGATCTTTCCCAATGGAAGTCAGGTTTCTCAAAACAAATCACGTGAACACTTCAAAGAATGACTTAAATTTCCAATGCAACTAATCAATCAAAGAAATGAATTCCACTTATTTAGATCATTAGATTCAAACAAGAATCATAATTGATCTTCAACAATTTAGCTCAGCTTTTAAACTTTTAAACAATTCACTGTTTCGAGTCCAGTAAAAAAATTGAAATTTTAGGCCAATCTAATCTAACAAGAAAAGAAAAATAAAAGAAAACAAAATAAAAAAATTTAATACAAAAGAGTCCTCAGCTCCCTAGATGCTCTGGTTTTTCAGTCGATTGACTACCTAACTTTCCACAAATTGTTTCTATTTATAGAGCCCCAAAAGTTTGGGCCTAAAATTCAAGGCTTCATTGTGGATCCTCAAAAGTTCTGCCCAGATTGGTATTCTTTTATTACGAGACTTGAAAGTGTTGTTACACAGAGTTTTAATTCTTATCGCAGGTTCATTAAGTAAGATGTGCACAGTTTTGTCGCGACCTGCTCTCTATGCATCCTTCTTGGATTCAGTTGCGAAAAAGTTTCCTTGGTCATGACAGTGTTCTTTTCTTCAGAATATTCATTCTGTCGCGACGGAGTTTCCTCTGTCCCGACAGATTTCTCTTTTAATTTTTAACAATTTGTCCCGTCATTGCTCTATCCATTCGCTTAAGTGTCGTGAAATAATCTTATGTGTGTTTACTGGAATAGTTATGTTGCGACATCAATAATTGTGTCGCGACATTGTTTATCTGTGCAGCTTCTTCAAATTAATGTCACGACCTAGTTTTTATGTCGCGACAACATTTCTGTTGGTTCTTGTTGCAACAATGTTTCTTGTATTGTCAACATTTCTGTCACGACCAGGAAAGTCTGTCACGACAGAGTCTTATCACCACTTAACCTTATTTTTGTTGCAAACTTCATTTTAATGTCATACATAGTCTCTACGTGGTTGTAGATGTCAGTTATGACCAATCTTATGTCGCAACAAGAGTTTTTGTATCTCTGGCCATCTGCAAGTCGCAACCCAGCCTTGCCTTGGTCGCGACAAGACCTCTCTTCCTCGTGTGTAACCTTGTCGCGACAGAAAAGTCTCGTCGCGGCCTTGTTTTATCAATAATGTTCGCCTTATCTTTGTGTCACGACCTTAAGATCCCCGGGCTGTCGCGACGGTAAACATCTCTTCAGCTTGAAGCATGTCGCAACATTGACTTTTTTTATCATGAATGTGCCGCTCATTAAGCAAGCATCACATGTCGCGACCTTGTTTATCTGTCGTAACCAGTGTCTCTTCTTCCTTCAGCGTCATGACATACATCTTTTTTTCACGACAGAAGTCTTTCTCTGAAGCTCTTCCTCTGTGTCAACCAGCTTTTTCATGTTACAATAATCTGTGTCATGACCAGAAGATCCATCAGTCGGCGCGCACTTCTCGCTTCGCCTCGCTTCATTTTTCGTGATTAGAGCCACGCGACAAATGCTTCTTGGTGTTGACATCCTGATGAAAAACCTTGTCGTAACATAAACTTTATTTGTCTCAGCTGAATTGTCAGATTCTTTCCATTTTCTGTCGCGACACGCTGTCTTTTGTCGCAACAGAATTCCTTTGCTATTTTCGATCGCCATTAATGACACAAAAATTCGTCATACATGTGATCACGCACTGCTCTTTTTCTTCTTTCTTGCTTGAATTTTCTCCTTTTGAATTAAAAACTCGCAAACACAAGTTGGTGAATATTCCATATTTTAGCATTAAACAGATCTCGAATGTACTAAAATAAGCTTAAAATGGATTAAAAATATATGAGTTTAAGACTCATCAAATTCCCCTAAACTTAAAGTTTTACTTGTCCCCAAGCAAAGAAAAGAGAATTTTGTTTTTCCTCAAACAATTTAGCTTTTTTTTTTAGGGACATTTTTTTGTCTTCTACTGCAATCCTTTTTTAATCATCTTCCTGAATTGAAACTAGTTAGTTGCAGCATGGTTTCAAATTTATTCAATTCGCACTTAGAAAATTTTCAATTATTGTAAATAAAATAACCAATGATTTATGAAATGTAAACAATGCGCCAATTCATCCTAATCTTTAAGTGTGATGGTCTTTCCTTTCTCCTGGAAAAATTAGTTAATCTTTAAGGCTGACACTTGCATTATATATCATTTTAAGTCCCATATGCTTGTTTTTCATGTTAGTCTCCACTAATGTAGGCAAGTACAATCTTCAAGATCAATTAGGTCTTTTAGGCTTGTAAAGTTTGGCTCTGCACTGGGTGATAATTGATAATTTAGATAAAAATTACCTGCATTCCAATCTTCTACTTTTGTATCTTTTGTCTCTATCCTTCACCCCTTTCTTTTCTACTGATGTTAGAAAAGAAATTTTTCCCCCAAACTTGATCTTGATGTATCATATTGTACACTCATCTTGGTAATTTTATTTTCCACTATCATTCTTATCAAGTTTACTCCCTTTAGATAAGCCCTTTTGATTTTTTACTTGTCAAAGATTTTTGTGAATTCGTAATGTTTTGTGTCTTTTTGTGCTTTCTACCACTTTAGAGAACTTCTCAGTTAGCAGCTCCTATATCAGTTGGCATTAGGTATTAGGTGAAACACCCCTATGAACTTAATTCTGTTCAAGAGGAAGGCCACAAGACAAAACTTTAATTCCACTTGACAATTTACAATCTTGACTCTATTCTTGCATTCTTCTTCCTTCCATTTTCATTTCTTTTCTTTTTCCATCCTTTCATTCTGTTTTTCCTTCAAATCAAAATAACATTCCCCACCTTGTCCTTTCTGCATTTTGGAGGTTCTTTTTCCCAAACTCAAAAAATAAAGTGTTCTTTACTATAGGATTAGACTAAAGGAAGGCTTGAGTTTCTAATTGTCGGTTCAATGAAGAAATTAAAGTACCTGCCTCACCCCTGAACTAGAGCTTTATGCTTGTGCATATTATAGGTAGGCTTGAAAGGCTCAAAATTCTAAGGATGGACTATATCACTTCCTGCTAGTAGTATCGCTTAGATTTCGCTTGACTAACACACCCAATAAGCTCTAGACATTGGATTATATTTGATCGTGAACGAACCTTAAGATTGTCCTAATCTTCACAATTTGTTAAGGACTCAAATTAATTAATGTGCATTGTTTTTCAGATTTTACTCGACTCGACTGCTTACATAAACAATTAAAAGCCTTATTTGTGTTTCTATCGAGTACATCTTCTGGGCACTTGATCATTCAACTTCATTTTTGGCTAAACTGCAACTCTTTTCCACCCGCTGCTCACCACAACGCATCTATCGTTGAGTTGTGTTTGGCTTGAAATTTGTTGTTGTGTCAGCTTAATCAAGTAAAGAAGTTCATTTCATCATGCATTCAGCCTACAACACCAACACAACTTCAATTGTTCGCAAGTCATTTCAAATAAACATGCCGCAACACTAAACAATTTGGATCCGTAGTTGTTTTCTTTATTCAAACTACAAATGATAATCATGAAGCAAATAAAATTAATTAAAACACACCAAACAATCAAAAACAAAAATGAACACAAAATTTTTGCAAAACTCTTTTGAACTTTTATTTAGAGGAATGATTACAAATTTTGTTTCGAGAGAAAACAGAATACAAGGGTTTATCTTCTTCTTTTGTAGGATTTGGAAGTTTTCAGGTTTGGAGGTTCAAGGTTAAAGGCAGCTAAAGACTTGAGGGAACTCGGGAATGATTTATGATTTTCGGTGGTTTCTTCTCTTGAAAGAGTAATATTCATTTGTATATTTCCACTGTGGTGACCAATTGATCTTGCTTATGAGCCAAATTATCTGCGCATCCTTCTGGGTTCAATGTCGATACTATTATGTATGTTCACTACTTAATTCACTCTGATCCGCACTTTATCATTCCATACTCTATGTCTCGTAGTTATTATCCATCTCTAGCTCCTTGTCTCTCTTTCTCCAATGAGCTTCCAAATTCCTTTGAATCGTTTCGGTAAAGATATTTGAACCGCTCCGCTTCTCGCAACATGATGGCTTCATATTCCCTCTCTTTCTAAAAAGATCAGCACATCTTCATCCTCTTTTTAGTTGTTCATCGTAGAAGGTATTTATTTTCGAGTCCACTTTCAGATTGTTCTTCTCTCCTTTCATTTCTTCTTTCCATTCCTCATCTATTTGTTTGAGCATTTGTTCCCATTGTTGTTCTCTTCTTCTGAAGTCAGCCTCCAGAAATTCCTCTCTGATCTTCTATTGCTGCTCCCACATTTTCTCTCTCTCCTCCATTTCCTTCTTCATTGACACCAGCATATCCATAATCTCTGCATTTCCTTGATTGCTCTTGGAACACTCTGCTAGTTCAGAAAAAGTCTCCCTTACATCAGGAAGAGAATGACTTAATGGACTTCTTCTTCTATTCATTTCATCCACCACTGGTAGTTGGCCTTCATCTGGGATTTGTTTCATCCCTAATTGTTCCTCTTCTTCTTCTTCACGCTCTTCTGCCACTTCCACCATTTCCATTCTTCTCTGCTGTTTAGGCCTTTGACTGCCCCTGTCAAGCAGCTAAAGGAGAAACCTTAGGGCAGGTTTCTTCCTCTGCCCATGTCCGTTTAACTCTAGCCAAAATGCAGAGTCCTGGCATCATAGCCGGACGAGGGATTAGTCCCCTCTTCACACTCGTGGAAGCACCTTATTGATGATTCTATTATCTTCCCCACATCGAACTCAGATCCCTTCGCAGGCATACAAGATGAAGGCCTCTTTCCTTTATAGTGCTCGTATGCTTTGTTGAATTATAATGTACAAGCAAATAAAACTACACCTTAGCTTCTTTCATTAATGAGCCGATGATGGATTCATGGGGATTCTTTTTTTATCAGATTCCACTTCCTCTTTCCAACCTTCAGAATTTACTATCTTCCTGCACACAAGTCCCTTGAGCGCTTTTAATATATTCATTTTAGATCTTTGATTTGAAAACTTCATTAATCCTTTCATGGACCCATAACCCATGTACCTTTTGAAGGACTCGAGCCCGACCCGACCGGTCGCATCCAAATCGAAAACCCTAGGGACGCCTATCAAGCTATTTATCAATACATTTCATTAATATAAGCGCCATTCTCAAACTTTGAGTGTGAAGCACTTTATCTAAGAAGTTTCATAAAGATATAAATTCAATGCATCTTTACAAAATATGATAACTTAAAAATGACATTTTATGTCATTACAATATATTGTCCAAAATCAGATTCGTATATAGGTACAAAAATAATTTTGGAGTTGAAATCCTTTGTTTACAAACAACGTCATGCTAAATGGTGGAGGATGTACGTGACGGCATTCGTGAACTTTCAAACACTCGAAGCTCGAATTGGGGTCCACTTTCAATCAGCTCTTATCACTCTAAGATTGTGGCATTGATATAAAAACAATACACTAAGTATTTCATGCCATGGTTATATACGTCATTCATTTGGCCAATACTAATCATGAGCTTCGACGCACATACTTATCCAATGTCTATGTGTAATGTAAAAGATACTTATACAAATTATACTTTTAATATCATTTCTTCGCCAATCAGTGATTTCACATATGACTATAGCCACTGAGCCCACTTATTCCACATGTAGTAAATGTGACTTCACGATTCAATATGCAACTCATTATATATATCTATGAGTTTAACATTCTGCGCTTAGATTCGCTGTAATCCTGCTTCCCGCTTAATATTTAGTAGCAATGCGATTTCTCACATTAAATATCATAATTCCATATTTGATTCATAGAAATTAACATTTACTACCATTTGAATGGTAATCCCACCGCTGTCGCCCAGAGTAATGTATCAATAATAAATAATAAATATTTGTTACCTTCTAAGGACGGTAATTCAGTTGGTGAATCCCGTCATGTAGAACATTCAATAATACATTTCAAATCAATTTACTCACATGCAGTAAATTCACTTATAACTTAAACACACGCACACATGCAAATATTTGACAAACATTTCGAATACTAATAATTCAAATCAATATATATATATATATATATATATATACATTTCGCAAATAGAACTTGAAATAAAAATGAGCTCACAGAGAATCAACATGCTTCAATTTATCGATCCCTTTCTTTCGATACTTCAAATTCTAGGTCGTTTTCGTCTTCACCCGCATCTAGTAAAATACAATTTCTCCATTCTTAGTGGTTGAACAATTAATTGTACTAAACGAATATCACCGAGGCGGCGAGGTACGGTACGTTTTTAATTTATTTTTATCCTTACTTGAACCCCCATTAATCATTTATTCGGGTCCTTAAACTATCGGTGTACGAATACGAGGTGTTTGGAAACAAAAATCCAAAATTCCTCAAGCCGTGAATAGTATATATGTCGCATGCACTCCAGGGGTACCCTTTGGCACCTTCGGCCCGTTAATAGGCATCCCACGCCACGGCGTAGGGCCATGGCCACGCGCAGTACCCTACACACTACTGCAGGTTCAAATGCCCAGATTTCAGCTTTGTTATTTTGAGAATTTTCTCCAAAAATCCTCAAAATCCCAAAACAAATCATGGGAATCACTCACAATAACCTCCTAATATCATCCTAAACCAACCATGAGCAAAACCCATGGATGGATTAGTTTTTCTAACTCAAACATCATTTAAAGAAATCTAAGGTTTGGTTCTTACCTTAAACTTTGAAACTGTTTAGCCTTCCTTCTTCCTCCTTGATCACTTGGAAAACCGTAGATGGGGATGACTTCCACCAAAACCTTGATTTCTCCTCAACCCTGTTCTCTTCTCCTCTCATGTCTCCAAAACGTTTTGCTCCAATGAGTATTCTAAGACCAACAAAGCCCATCACTTACCTTCAAGGCCATGTTCGGGCAAATCAAAAAACCCATTCGATTTAAGGTGCCTCAATTCTATCTTATAGCACATATATCACTTCTATTTGCACTTAAACACATAAACATTTTCTCAATTGACCCCTAGGTCTCATTTTACAAAATTCCAAATTTGCCCTTTTCACTGGTTTATTTTCTGCTTAACTAATTTCTCATTTTATATTATAACATTTAATTATATTCTCACATATTCATTTCACTTATCACAATTTAACAATTCATCAGTTTTCTTGAAAAACCTGTTTAGCCTAATTTATACAATGTAATATATAATAAAATTATTATAAAATTCTAGGTATTTTTTGGCGTTACACCTTGACGCACAATGAATCTTTCTCATCTCCGCTACGCCGGCATCGAATTCCCTAACTATCAAGAAGAAAACCCAGGTGGCTCAGGCTTGGCAGAATAAACTCTCCAACCCCTTTTTCGATTATCTCTAAAGGGTGAGAGATGAACTTACTCAAACCCCTTTCTCCGATAAATCCTTCGCTCGGGGACATTTTCCACAGCAGAAGCTTCATCCAAATGAATGCTTTATCATCCTCTCGATGCTTTAGCTTTCAACTCTACTTTGTTCAAATTTTCCCGCTTCTCTCGAAGGTTCCGGGTTTCGGTTCCCTTCTCTTCGCCTTCCGGTTCCTGCCACCGAGTCGCTCTATCTCGAGGTTCCAGATGAACTATTCAGCTCACAGAGGTACTCATAATCTCTCATCAGATTTGCACTGTGTTTCAAGCTCCCGCCAATGTGCATCCGCTGGGGTTTAAGGTTTTAAGATTTCAAAGTGAGAGAATAAAGCGGAATTGGGTGAGAGTATGAATGATGAGAAATGGAAGGGAGGTGACCCTTTTATTTCTTTTAAACACTCTTCGCTTAATGGCTCAATAAATGAATGTTTATTCGTCATTCACACTAATGATTAGGTCACAAATAATAACCTTTAGACTTTGACTGTGATTTATCTGTGTTTCTAAACAAAATTTAAAAACGTTTCATTATCAAACATTCATGTCAGCGACAAACTGGTGTTATCTACAATTATAATTGTCGCGACAAGAAAAAATTGTCGCGACATAAATTTGCTCTAATGTTGGTTCCATTTTTAATACAATGTCGCAATATAGAAAACATACGCAAATACGCTTTTCGATCACTTGAAATCGGATCAATTAAATGTCGCTACATTGAGAAGAATATTGCTTATTAATTTCTTCGCCATTCAATTTGAGGTTGTGTCGCAACATTCTAACTTTGTGTTGCAACACAAAATCGCCTCTTCAAATTGAGTCCAAAATTATTTATGTTAGGACATTCTTCATATTTGTGTTTGTGTTTGAAGGCACATGCAAATTAGTGTCACACGCTTTCATCTTGTTGCAAGCAAGTGATGCTCACACCCACTTTCGCGTCGCAATAAAGATCGATTCTCTAAACTGTCAGAAGCTTAAACCACCTTCCACCCGCTAATCACCTACGCTCAATCCAATTATGCAATTCAAAGCCAGAAATGATGGCAGAAGCAAATGTAATTTACCGGTCTGGTGAACAACAACTATTATACTGCAATACTTGAACAAGCATTTAAGCACTTAGCACTTAAGCTGTCTAATTAATTAGGCTTTAAAATCATCAAATTTCTCAAACTCAACTATGCATTATCTATAACAAATTTAGAGAGAGAAACACCCCTTGTAGCTAATTTCCTCGTACAATCCAAGCTTTGAGGCGCAGAGCGAGTAATAACTTCCATCTGCCTCACCCTTCCTGTCCAAATAAAACACTTCAGCAAATGACCAAATTTTAACAAAACTTCTCTAATAAAAATTCAAAAAGTAAACTTCAAAACCATAAAAAGTAATCAATACCATCCAAAGTTAATAAAAATAAAAGACTGTTTGGGTTGCCTCAAAAAACTGTCAGCTTGAATATCTGAAGGACATGTTGCATGTTCTTGTTTCAATTCTCCCACCCTTTCCAATCCGATCTGCCTCTTCATGCTTCCTCCAGATAATGCTTAGTCTCTAAATCGCTTTACTTTGAATTGTAATTTAGATTTAGCCCTCAATGTTATCGTCCAAAGGGTGTATTTGCTACCACCGTATGGACCACTCCATCTTGACTTCAGATTCCCCGAAATAGCTTTAGCCTGGAGTTGTATAAGAGACCCGCTCCTCCCCGCCTTGAATTCTCTCCTTAAGATCTTTGATCATGCCACCTCTCGTCAGCTTTTCAGATTCCTCGCATCACATGTTTTCCATTTCTTAGCTCTTCCAAATCATTCATTCGAGTAGTCTTTTTCCTTCGTGATCTTGAAAGCTCACAATTCCAGTTTGATGTCTACATACTTTGTATTCCAAACAAGGGATGGATAAGGTTTCCAATACACAATTTGTGTGGGAACATTCCAACGGAGTATTGTGCGCTCTATAGTTTCTCCACAATGCATCATTCAGCTTATGACCGCCCTTCCCGCTTGCATTAACTCGTTTTCTAGAATTTTCTTGATCTCCCCTATTCAAATTTCAGCTTGTCCATTTGATTGACGGTGATAAGCCGCCCCATTAGATGTTTGATTCCATATCTCGCTTCATGAGTTTTGCAAATGGCTTCTCTCATCACCGATGATTGTTCCGGTGCTCCAACCGCCAAATGCTTCAGGAGAAATCCAAACACTGATGGCATCATATCTGGGACAAGCTATTGCCTCCACCCATTTGGATACATAATCCACAACTAAGAGAATGTACATATTGCAAAATGATGAAAGGAAAGGTCCCATAAAGTCTATTCCCTATACATAAAAAAGCTGCACCACAAGAATTCCTTGCAAGGGCATTTCATTTCTTTTACTTAAGTTTCCCATTCTCTGACAAGCATCACAATGTTTTACCCATTCAAAACAGTCTTTGAATAGAGTGTCAACAAAACTGATTAGAATCTTTCAGGTTGGTCTTGCCTCCAAAAGTCCCCTCCACATACATGCGACATTTCCCATAATATCACCTCCCTGCTTTGTTTCTAGGACATATTCCCTTATGATCATATCTCGCCCTTCTATACAAGAATGTGTCAGTCCCATATACAATCTGCAATCAATTTCAATTCTCCTCTACTGCGGCCGAATTCAAAATGGGCATGACTCCACAAGCTCAGTAATTCACAATATCCGCATACTCAGGTGTTTGCACTGACAATACAAATACGTCACTCAAATCAGCTTGATATTTGCTCCAACAATTCTCTCCAATCTAGACAAGTGATCTGCTATCACATTGTCACTACCCTTTTTATCCTTGATCTTAAGATCAAACTCTTGCAGCAGTAACACCCATCTGATCAGTCTTGGCTTGGAATCTTTCTTTGCCATTAGATATTTAATTGCAGCATGATTAGTGTGTATTACAACATGGGACCCCAATATATAAGGCCTGAATTTTTCACAAGCAAACACCATTGGTAGCATCTCCTTCTCTATGGTGGAGTAGTTCTCTTGTGCTTCATTAAATGTTTTGCTGGCATAGTATATGGCCTTGAATATCTTATCAGTTCTCTGTCCCAATACAGCTCCCATTGCATAATCACTGGCATCACACATAATTTCAAACTCATTGTTCCACCCATGCTCACTATAATGTGTTTCCATACTAATTCACTGATTCCCAAATGGATTCCATCATTCATCAAAATTCAAAATTTCAGACTTTTTCAAATATTCTACAATGGTCTGAGATTTTGAAAATCCTTGATGAATCTTTCTCAGAAAATCTATCTGCAAGAAACTTCTATTCCCTCATCATGTAAAGACATGAGATTTTTTATAATCAGAATCTTTTCTTTGCCTAGTTTCAATCCATCACAGTAAATCTTGCAACCCAAAACAATACCTTCAGCTACTATGAAATGGCATTTTTCCCAATTCTAACATAGATTTTTGTCTGGGCACTTCCAAAGGTCGTTTAAGTTTTTCAAAACAATTCTCAAAACTATATCCATACTCGAGAAGTCATCCATGAATATTTCCATAACCTTTCCACCTATCGAAATATAGACATCATACACTAAAGGTGGCAGGAGCATTACATAATCCAAATGGCATCCTTCTAAAGTGTGGCAAACATATATATGTAAATGCGATTCTCCCATCCTATGTCAGTTGCAATCTGGTTATAACCATAATATCCATCAAGAAAATAAATAATGGAGAGTGCTCATAACCCTGGTCCAAAGATTTAATGCAGTGGAGAACTCATCCCTTTTGAAATAAAATAAGTTTCATAGTTCTATACATACCCATCACTACGCTTTTAGGAATTAAATTAATTTTCATTACATCACAAAGGAACCCTCCTCTTCTTGGAACCACATACCGGGTCACCCAAGACCAGCCCCAGGATCGGCATATATGAAGCCTCGCATTAATTTATTTCAGCACTTCTTTCTCTCGACTACTTTCACACCTGATTCAACTTCTGAAGGTGTTCAAGGTAAGTTCAATATTTCTCCCTCCAACAGATCTTATGCATTAGCAGATTGAGGGATTGATCTTTCAAATATTCTATGTAATTCAAGCTATTTCTTTATATTTTTTGAGAGTCTCTACTGTTTTTGCTCTTCCACTCTAGTTAATCCAGCTGAAATGATAATTGGATTTTCTTTTTCTTGTTCAAGAAGGCAAACTTTAAAATGTTCAAAGAAATTTCCTGAGTATTTAACATTCCGAGAGCTTTGTTTTCCCGCAACTTTTCTTCGTAATGCTTGACCTTTCGTACCGCTTTTTTCTAACAATCGAATAATCGAATCTTTTACTTAAAATCGAGTTTAGAATCGCCCAAGATGCTCAAGATAATTGAAATTCATCATTCACATTCTTCAATTCTGAAAATGACAAGGGCTAGTTCAGAAATAATAGTCTTTACTTTCTAAGCACTCACAATCAACACTACTCGAGTTCGTTTCCAAATCGGTGATTGAGATTGAAGTGCACTGCTTCGTCTCCAACCTTGAGAGTCAGGTCCCCTTTTTTCACATCAATCAATGTTGCCCCTATTCCTAAGAATGGTCTTCCTAACAGTAGTGGGACTTGTTTGTCTTCCTCCATATTAATGACCACAAAGTCCACTAGAAAGACAAATTTCCCCACTTTGATAAACACATCTTCAAGGATGCCCTCAGGATGAGCCAATGTTCTATCTTCCATACGCGGTGAGGTCGTGGAGCGCTCCCAAACTTAATCTTTGAGCAACAGATGCAGAGTGCATCAAGTCGATGCTAGCTCCATAATCACACAATGATTTTCCTATACAAGATCCTCAATTTTGCAAGGTATAGTGAACCGCTCTCGATCCCCGCATTTTCTTTGCAGGTCTTCCGAATCACTGCACCGCAGGTCATTGCGCTCACTATCCTTCCTCAATAATCTTTCTTTGCCTCAATATATCTTTCAGAATTTTTCATATCGAGGCCTCCGAGTTAATGACTCTAAGAAAGGACGTTGGATTCTCATCTTCTTAAACACAAGCTTAAGCAATTATAGAATTTCTCTTAGCTTTGCTTTCTCGCAACAGGAATGAACCAGAGGATCAGAAGCTTTAACTTCCCTCTTTTCTTCCCTACTAACTCGGGTCGTATTGTTGTTTTCTTTCTCAGCCTTAAACTCCGTGGCCGCCAAGTTCCTCTCCTATTTCGCTGTCTTCCTCTGTCTCTTTTCACCTCTCCTTCTTCATCTAGCTCTCTTTGCCACTTCTCGCACCACGCCCATACGCTCATTTGGATTCTTTTCGTGTCGCTGAAGTGAATCCTTAGGTCTCTTCGCACAACCAGGCTGTTCATCCGATTCCGCTTCTTCAAAGAGGCATCAGGCTCATTCAAACATAGCTGTATTTGCTCGTGAAGTTTCAAGGTCATAAAATTTCTTTCATGCAGATCTCGTAATCCTTTTCAGGTTTCGACATGAAATGAAGCATCTGATCTTCAAAGGATTGAGTCCTTTTCTAACCATGATAATCTCCTCTATTGTCCCTTTGCTGCTGTTGTTCTTGGAACCTGGGCTGAGCATAAGATTGCTGGTAATTCTATCCAAGTCTAGGGCCCTGCTGTGCTTCTCCACCATATGAAAAGTTTTCATGGTTCCTTGCAAGCAGATAGCTGCAGTGGTCAGTAGTCAGGAGCCAGTTATGATAACTTCTTTGCTCATTCATACTTTGTCTCCTCAACTTGATGTACTCTTTCAACTAGTTCCTCGCATTTCTTTTAATTCTTTCATCTATCGCTTCCCACTTCATGTGTAGTGTGCATTCTTCTTTCATTATTTCCAGCTTGTTCATCAACGATCCAACTTTCCTTCTACGGCCGCTATTCTATCAGTTCCCAATAAGACTACTTCTTCAACCTGCTACTCCCTGAAGATTCAAATGGAGTCTTGTAGTTTCATTTGGCAAGGTCTTCAATCAGTTGTCATGCCTCCTCTGCATTTCTTCTTTTAAAAACTCCACAACAGATGCATCAATTATACCCTTAGAGGCATAATTCATAGCATGATAGAAAATATCCATCCCTGGTCGACATATTTCATGCATAGGACATCTTTTCACACTCAATCTCTCCTATGCAAAGGTAGAGGCTCTCTATCTTCCCTCAGCTTGAAGACAATTATTTCTCTCCTCTTCTCTCAAGAGGAGAGTTAGAGGAAAGAGTATGCCTCATGGTAAGCCTCCAAATACTTTTCCGCATTCATTAATCCCACTAGCAATGAATCAAACCATGTTGCTACCACACTTCAACAGCGTAAGAGTTGTAGCTTGATTTACTGGTCTCACTCCATTCAACTCGATCAGAGCCACATCCTCATGAATATTCTCATATGCCTACTGGGATCTTCGTAAAGGATCCGTGAACTAGTGTTATTGCACCATAGTAATCAATGCTGGTTTCAACTCAAAATTGCTTGCTTTAAATTGCAAAAGGTTCATCAAGCAGAGTATTCTTTCTTGGCATAGCCTCCCAAAAGTCCTCTATGGTATTAGCTCATGATTTCTCTCTACTCTCTCTTCTTCCTCGAATACGCCAATCTTTCTCTAATTTTCCATTTTCTCGGATTCTGCAGACTGGTGATTCTTCCTTATCTCCGCAGAAGTCCTCCCACTGTCTAGAGGCAACAAGACCGCTTCATCTTCTTATGCATTTAAATTTTCCTAAAGTAGAAATACAGATCGAGATCAAATGGAGTCGTTGATATCAAAAAAATTATATATCTATTTAGGCTTCCAAAATTATCGCAGTTTATCTCACCACTATCGTTAAATGCTTTGCCATTTTTCCGAATTTTGTAAAACAAAGAAAAATGTCCAAATTAGCATCTCTCTATTTTTTCAGAATATTGATTTTAAAATTCCTTTGATCCCCGACAACGACGCCAAAACTATTAATTAAATTCTTAGAGATCAAATTTTTTTCCACTCTTACCTAAGGACTTTACCTTAATCCTCAAGAAGGCACCAAAACTTGTTTAGACCAACAACTTGTATGCTCATAATAAAAAATGGATTTACTAATGAATTTGTCAAGATTTGCCATTATAATGCTCGCAAGTGCAATATGTCAGACAAGAAATAAAAGTGGACCTATAAGTCCGGATATCGTTCCCATATAGATTGAAAAGAATTTAAAGTTCAACTACCCCAACTACTCAAGTTCCACACTATTTGAACTACCATTTCATAAAATTTCCAGTAACCTAACTAAGAATTCCACTATCTAAAATTATACATATATAAAAAAAGAAAGAACTAAAATCTTTAATCTTAAACTGATGTAAACTATATTATTGCTTTCGGAAGTAGACACTGATTTCACTGCTAGAATTATCAATCCTCACAACATAATCTAATTCTATTATATCATGAATTGGAATTTGAAATTGTCAGCAAAGAGGCAAGGTAGTATAGCTCGATTTCTCCCTCAACCATACATTTCACTGATTACCAGTCATGTTCATTTCGAAATACGTGTCTAACCAATTACTGCACCGCAATTTCTTTATAAGATCTGGGTATTTTCTTCAACATTTCTATACCCATTTCTTATGACTGCGATGTCTCATCCTGAGATCTTAAGGAAAGCCTCATTGATTAATCTGTTAACACAGGATCATGACTATTCCTCAAGACCATGGAGAAATCTTTAATTGATTAAATTGATAGATCACTAAATTAATTCTCAAACCATGAGTAAATTTATGATTTATCTAAGTAATATTTCAAAGTTCATTAGTTCTTTAATATTAGTCTAGGATACCCCCAAGTAACTGCATCCATGCTCTCAAGAATCTCCAACTCTGTGTCACTCAGAGGGCCTCCTTGAAATCGAGCCGATAACTATCTTTATGGGTATATGTTGTTTAATGTTGGGAACACAAGCCATGAACAACACCATTCAAATAAACTCAAAATTCTAATCCAAGAAATCTCTTCTAATTGTGCAGGAAATACCATAACTAACAAAAGATCTTTCCTAGTAAGTCAGCCAAAAACTCGACCATGCTGAACACCGAAATACCGATCGCAAATTTCCAATGCAACTGCATCAACCCAAAGAAATGAATTTCCAGCTTTATTTAGACTTCATTAGACCTAAACAGTGAATCATAATTTCCATCTTCAAAAATTTAGCTCAGCTTCTAAACTTCTGAACAATTCACTGTTTTGAGTCCAGTAAAAAAATTGAAATTTTAGGCCAATCTAATCTACCAAGAAAAGAAAAATAGAAGAAAACAAAAGAAAAAAATTTAATACAAAAGAGCCCTCTCGTCCCCCATTCTTCCGGGCTTTTCCGCCGACCTAGGGACTACCCTACCTTCCTCAAATTGTTTTCGATTTATAGAGCCTCAAGCTGGGCTTCCCAAATTCGAGGCTACATTGTGATCCCAAAATTCCGGGGCCCAGACATATCTTCTCTCGTCAGGACTGCGTGTTGTTGTGACATAGTTTTAATTCTTTATCGCAAGTCCCAAGTGGTAAAAGATGTAATAGTCTGCTAAGCACTGCTTTCCATGCGGCATCCTTTCTTAGATTCAGTCACGACAAAGTTTCCTTGGTTGCGACATTATTATTTTCTTCAACATATTCATTCTGTCGCGACAGATTTCTCTTTGTCTCTTAAACAATTGGTCATGCAAGGTTTGTCGTTCTATCCATTTTGTGTCCCTACAATCTTATGTGTGTTTACTGGAATAGTTATGTTGCTTAAGATCGATACCGCGTATGACATTTGCTATGCAATTTCTTCAAATTGATGATGCCGTGCCTTAGTTTTATGTCGCGACAAAGATTCGCTGCTCTGTTGCAACAATGTTTCGTATTGTCAGATTACGACCAGAAAGTCTCAAGGTCATGATGCAGTCTTGTCACAACTTAACTTCTTTTCTGTGGATTTCAAGGTAACTTCATTTTCGATGTCACACATAGTCTCTCGGGTGTTGTAGATGTTTTTTGCTCCAACCAAGTTTTTATGTCACATAAGACTTTTTGTATTCAAATTTATCTGTGTCACACCCAAGCTTTTTCTCGTCAGACAAGACCTCTCTTGCTTGTGGAATCTTTGCCTTACATAGAAAGTCCGTCGACCTCGCTTTATCAATGTTCAACTGGCCTGCCGTGACCTGAAGATCCATGTCGCGACATCGAAATATCTCTTTCAAATTAAAGCATGTCAATATTTGATCTTTTATCGTGAACGTTCAGCTTCATTAAGAAAGCATCACATGTCGCGACTCTCGCTATCCGTCTTCAGAATCCGCCTCTTCTTTCTTCAGCGTCGCTACATATATCTTTTTTTCACAATAGAATTCTTCTCCTCGAAGCCTTTCCCTCTATCTCAACTGTTTTTTTCTATGTTGCAATAATATGTGTCGTGAATTGGTCATCCCTTTATCGCAACCATCTTTTTCTTATGTCGAAATTATTCCTGCCGTATAAACTAAAGTCGTCAAGCATTATACTACAGTGGGAGTCCACAAATCATTTCCATAGTATGGTTTCTAGTGATCCTTAGTGGATTGCTCTCCAAAGAATGTAAAAGTTAAAAGCAAATTTGGGAGCTGTGACTGATCACTGAATAACCAATTAACTTAACTATTTTAAACAAGAAGGTGAATGATAGGATTCTAGCTTTCACTCACCGTCGATCGTGTAACACCCACCTCTTACCTCACATTCCATCGGAGCCATCGAAGGAATGGTCTTCGACGTAAGATGTAACATTAAAAGCTCTTTTAAGACAAAGAACGATTGAGCGATAACAAACACTTGTTCGTATGAGTTGTTCGACTTTAATGCATTGTTACACAACGTACCGAGAGTCTTCAACAGCACGCGTTGTCAAGAAGATGCCAAACTAAGGTTTTATAAGATTTCCGCAAGTGTTTAGTACCCATAAAACCCATTGAAGCACAAAAGAGGAAATTCGAGGTTGTTACCTGAAGGGGTGAGCCCCACCTAGAACCCTATCATGGGGGTTTAGAACTCCATTGAAACTAAGAACTGATTCATGGTTAATAAAACATCAATTGTAATTGTGACTTTTAGAAATAACACTTCTATTGCAGGGGTTGGGATAAAAGCACAAAACTCTTAAGAAAATAATTTCATTTATATAAACCAACTGAAAGATTACAAGTAATTAAAAACTCAGAATCCGAAGAAGAACTAAGTACTCTACTCTATAAACTCTAGCAAAAAATGAGAGAAAAACTCTAACACCCTAAATCCAAACCCTAGCATCCAATATATCTTTACTCTACCTCAACAAGCTCAATACAACCTCATAGTGACCTCATGGTGGTCGACACTTAGCGCCTCATCAAGATTGGAAATTCTCGGTCAGTCCCGCAGATTAGACGCGGGTACTTACTGGGCAGGTACTCATCAAAAGTGTAATCGTACCTACGCTCGGGGGCACCGGTACCGTGATATTAGGTACCGCATCACCGCCTCATCGCATGTGGGTACTAGTACTAAGAAGTGTGGTACGGCACCATCGTCACCGCTGATCGCCTCTTCAATGTAAGACTACCCGTGGCCTCTCGACAATGCATATCAGCGATGATCTGGCATTTGTTCTCAGAATCAAATTTCTACAAAATCGTGTACCTGACTAAAAAACTACACAATTTATAAAAACACTAGAAACATCAAAGGCAATTATTCACACAAATGAGAGCAAACATGAGTCAGCATTTAAACTCATATAAATGTTGCACTTTAATGTATTCAACACTCTCAATCGCATAATTTACTGGGCCTTTAAGATTTTGAACTGCACTTATCGATTATGAGTTTCAACAAAATGTGCTAGGTGCGCTAGTATTTGCAAGTTTCCCATAGGGGGAAAATGAACACGCATATAACCTAATGTGAGTATGCAAACTGTCAACTTAAATAAAACACCATAGTCTCAAAGTAATGGGACAAAAATAAATAAAATGTTATAAACAAGATACTCATATAAAAGGACTCATGATCCGAGAAGAAAGGCTACAATGAGATCAATTAAACCGAAATGAACCATACTATCACCGCAAACATTTCCATTTGATAAACTGAAGCGCACTAACATGCATATAGAAGTCAAAGAGAAACATCCAATGTGTAACTAAAAATCTCAAAAGTGGTCTTTAAGCTCAGAATGCACTACGGCCACAATAAATAAATTTATAGAAACAAAATAGGCCGGGCATGACGTGGCCGAGGTCTCTACCCAATCACAACACCACCTTATTCTAACCCAAAAATGCTACTACTCTACATCCTCCCATCATCAATATATCGTCATCCAATAATAAATATCCACTACAACACACTCCCTTCCAAGTCAGAGGAAGATCATTCCCCAACGCGCTTTCTCTTCGTAAGATGTGACCCTCAAGCCTAGAGAGCTTGTGATCCAGTTGCTTCTGCTTCCTCAGGATGCATTTGAACCATCCTTTGATTCTACGCTCCATCATTTTCAAGGGGGATGTACTAAGGCACTCAAGAGTCAATGCCACTGAAGCCCCGTAAATGTGCTCTGGTGGGGATGGATGACCGAGGCCTCGTGGAAGCAAATGCCATTAGATGGTTTGTGGATGTCTACCTAGGAAGGACTCTCTTTCTACTCGCAGAGTCTCTTATTCGCAGCCTTCCACAAGGTTTGTAACTAAGGTCTGAACTGGAACATGCCTGTTTACTGGGACTTTAGTATCCTCATAATACACTATACGACTCAAGGTGATAGCCTACAATTTTTCCAACATTACCACATAAACCGAATTTCTTCCCTTGCTTGACAACTCTCCTTTCCTTCGGCCCAATCATATCATAGGAATAACTTTGTTCATCAATGCATACTGTGCGAATTTCCTGATGTCCCCGCACAAAACCTCCCATGGGTACTGTCAGCACATGGTATTTGCAAACAAACCGGCATCAAACTCAGAATGGCCCCGAGAGGGTAAGGCCTGGCCATGTGTCATATTGACACAATTCAACGATCGAGCTTACTCAACTGCAGCCAACCATTAACTGCTTCCCAAACTAGTTCCAACAGGTGTCTACATTTTTATTTTCAAGTCGAGTAGAATCCCCGACCATGGCTCAGAATAAACCCTTTACCTCTTCACCAACAAATGCGTATCTACCCCACAATGAAACAATTTGATAAGAGTGAACAAGAACGTGTCAATCTTTACCCTCGCCAATGGAAACCCCGCTTTCAATTGATCGACCCACTTTTCCCGCTTTCCGATTCCGATCGTGATTCAAACATGGCCTGGTTTCTTCACGCCTCCTCACCGGCTTCCCTCGCTTCCTCATGAGGAATCTTTCCGTCCCTTGCCTTCTTTACAATCCGCACGATCGCCCTTCCGCTTTTCACTCGTCCATAGAAGAGCTTGGGGAGCCTTCCCTTTCCCAAGTTCTTCGATCTTACAGATATGGCCAAATGGCTAATATAGTGTAACAGCTCCATACACACACAATGGTCTCCCAACAACCCATCTCTAACAATATCTGACTCACATCTTTCAAATTAGTCAGAATCTTCCTCCCCATACCGTCCGCTGCGGATGCCCTAATCCACCAAGAACATAGAGCTACCAACCAAAGCCACCCAACAAAATCCATGTGAACACAGTGAAAATCCATTCAAATTACTCTCAAGGAGATGAGGAGCACTTACCACTCACAGCCTAGTACTTCCAAATACTGCGTGCGAAGAACTCCAGAAATGATCCGCATCAGAGCCAGCTTTGTACACTCAAGGAACGTCGACCTAGGTTTGCTTTGGCAAAGAGGAAAATTAGGTTAGGTTTCTCATATAGAGCAAAGTGGCATTTGAAGGCCCGGGGTAAATTTGGGAGAAAAAAAAACCCCAAAATGGACTCATTCATCACCACTCAGCATTTCAAGACTAATAAGCGCGGCACCTGCATCAAAGAAAGTGCATCGGGTTTCACACGGTACCGCACTTCGCAGAAGTGTGGTACCAAAGCACTTCACTTGGCTACTACTCTGTTCTAGGTTGGTACCACAGATTCAATAAGAGGTACCCGCATTCACCCTTTTTTTTTTGTTTTCGTGCCAGCATTCAATTTATAGAACTTTCCACTGCTCTACATCATGGATTTACCAGATGCTCACTTCTTTCCCTCGTCGATAACTCTTCAACTGACTTGTGTTCACGTGAATCGTACTACACTCTCTTGACAATTTCACGCCTTACCTTGAGTCCGCCATCCTCATGATCACGATTCTAAGGTTCGAACATACTGGTAATCCAAGGCTCAAGATGGGTGCAAAGGTTAACTCCAATATGATTTCATAATACATAAATAATGGCCTAAAATCATCTTTCGCCTACGCATGGGTGCCTCAGAGAATAATGGCGCCTGTAGTTAATAAGGAATGCTAAAACAATGCAATGTCAAGTAATAGCAAGCAAACAAATGAGCCGGTAAGGGTAAAATCAATGACTTGTGTAGTAAATAACGTAGAGTGATACTAACTACATTGATCATGGGAGAATAGAACATAATCGGGGTCGTATGGTCCCAACATGAAAAAAGTCAGCATGCCTGCTATGCAAAAGAGACTATATAAGTAATAAGGTCACGCACAAGATACCTCACTGGTCAAGTACCATACTAAAAGAAATGAAAAGGAATCGAGTAAATTTTGCATGCACTTAACATGCACTTAATTAGCTCCAACTAGTGTATGCCCACCCCCACTATGGAAGTAAGCATTGCTCTCAATGTACACAGGACACACGCAATGGAATAACAGAGAAGGCAAAAAGGCGTGGAACACGCCAAAGAAATGTTGCAAGTGAGGGATGGATGGCAAGAAATGTGTTTGGTTTTGGATTTTTGTTTTTTGTTTTTTTTTTTAATGAAAAAAGCAGAACAAAATGCAAGAAAGAAAAAGAAAAACGATAGATAATGTAATGTAGGATAGAACACGTTATAACATCCTTAAGAGAGCTTATTCGTCGCCTCACTACTTCCCATCATTTAAGTTCTCAAGAAATGTTTAAGTATTGGCATGACTCAGAAGGTTTTCCATTTGATCTCAATTCCATCACACATATGGGTAAACAACTCGACATGAACGGCCAAGGACACCCAAACGGAGTTTTCCCGGAAAATGCAAACAGAGTTTGTACAACAATACCTATCGTGAGGCGTTCAAAGGTCTTTCCAACATGGTCTAAGCCATGAATAGTTTGAGCTCTCTTTATAGATTTGTGAGCTCATACGATTCCCACAATTCATCAAGCTTGCTCATCCGCTAGCCTATTTACCCGTCGAGCCAAATCAGAATTAAGAGTTTTATTAGCCCAATATGCCCTGTGTTCCATTTCCACCGACAACGACAGTCTTTCCATAAACTAAACGATATATATATTATACCAAGAATAAGTCTTAAAGCAAGACGGTGAAGCCTGGGGTATAGAGTGCACTAGGCCTAAGCTAATTAACTTTGCGATTGGGGCGACTGCTTTTTTCCAAACATAAACGACTCTATTAGCGAATTCAGCCTAAACCATCGGGTCTCGCTGGTGTATCAGGAACTGGTGACTCATACTTTTCAACAATTAAAGTGGCTCATTACAAAATGGAGCTCACCATCACAATGATTTCATGAGGCACCCAAAGCGAGAAAATGTTCTTTCAAAAATTTCAAACAACCTATGGTCATGAATCTTGCCGGAATGGCCCCACCCACTTTAGAAACATATAATCAACCGCCAATAAATGTAAAGGTACTCCAATGTATGGGAAAAGGTCCCACAGTTCAAACCCCAGCAATCTAAGATTTCAAACAGACAAAATAGAGTAAGATAAGATCATGTTCTCAGAACTCCCAATTGTTGGCACTTGTTTCAAAGCTTTGAAAAAATTAAATGTACCTAAAAAGGCGTCGCAAAAACCCTGCTCAAGGATTTTGTCCTGGCTGCTTGCCAGAAACAACACAAGGCTACATGAGGCAAGGTGAGCACTCAATTTTATCACATTGACACACCGTCTTTACTCAAATGGTCCGTATAGTACGAAGGCCATGGTCACAAGTAGTATTTTTAATGTCCACTCAAAATTTCCCTCTTTGCCAAGAGGTCCATCGGGCCTTGAATGCCTTTGTCCTGTTACTCAGATAGTTTACTATGTCCAGACAACAAGGGTGACAAGAGAAAAGCTGCTCACAGGAAAGGTTCGCTGCGGTATGCCTCTGACTGATTTAAACCAACCTTGATTAAGGGATCACCACTGTTATTCTCAACTCCTTTCTATCCTGATAATAAGCCAATTCTGATAAAGCAGGATCCACCTAGTCAAACAGGTTTAGTGTCCCCGTCAGAGCAAGGTCACTGCTATGTGAAGATGGTGACAGGAGATCTGTTGAACAGCCACCTAAACTTTTTCAAGAAAGACGACAAACAAAACTCTTTTTCAGAGTCACTGATTGAGCTTAATCTGCAGCCCTGCTGCAAGAGATCACAAAAACACTTTTTGCCTCCTCACCAAAATGCCCCAGGCATCACTAATGCCACATGATTCAAAAGCAGTTCTAATTTGGTGGATTCATGATGAGTAATATCAGCCATAGTTTTTAATTATCAGCATCCTCACAAGTCTGCATCATTAAAAGGACGCCCTTGGCAAGCAAATTGCACAAGGGACAACACTCTCTTTAGGTAAGCTGAGATCAACTCACTTTGGCTTTGTCCACTCCTATTCCTTTTTTCGATACTGCAGGCTCTAAAGACAATCCTCAGGTCGCTTACAAAGAGACACTCTCCCAATCTCAACACTCAAATTCTTCCCGGTATTATCTCCAATACCTCCGTGAAATTCTCTTAGACATCCTCATACGAATCTCCAAACAGTAGTCACTCCATGAAAATTCAAAATGAGTTCCCATCATACATCAAAATCCCCATCATGTCTCTTCTGTATATTCCTAGCGCATTACATAACTTAAAAGGCATTTTTCCTGAAGGCAAATGTTATGCTGGGCGTGAACGGGTTCTTTCTCGATCTTCATGCTGTCTCCAATTGATTGCACCTCTGAGTACCCTGCCGAGAAAACAAAATTCATGCCTCGCAACTCTCCAAAGATTCGACCACAAAAAGGTAGAGGGAAATGATCTTTACTAGTAACGCATTTTTGATTTTCCTCCTGGTAGTTCATGCACACCCTCCAACCTGTATGACCCGAGTGGAATTAGCCTACAGGTCTATTTGTTACCACAAGACCCATTTCTTAGAACTACTCAATAATCAATCCAATTTTGCCATCCTGATCTAAAATAACACCACTGGCCCAAGACTTTTAAGACCTCTTTCTTTACCACTTCCTTTCATGACTGGTTCAACCATCACGTGTCGTTTGTGAGGTTTTACATTCTTCAAGTGAACTGTGCATCAAGTGGGCCACCTCTCATTATCTCGCAATTGTCCATCATATGGCGACGGTGGGTTCTCATACATTCTCCAAAAGTTTATTCTCTCGATCTAACTCTAAAAGAGTAAGATATGATTACAGGAAGTTCTTCAATTCCTTAGGAATGCACATTTGAGATGTATGGTAAGTGGTTTCAATTCAAGTTTAGGTGGTTTTCCTCCGGTTGCAACACACTTTCTCTCATTGGTGGTAATTTCTCAAATTTAGGGTATCAACCATTTGAGCTTCAAGACTGCATTGTGTTTCAATTACGGAGTAAAAACTCCGATTCAAATGTGGTTACCTCCTAATCTCAACTCGGGGCTTACTAGACAAGATATGAGGACTGTCTTATTAAACATTACTCCATGAATCTCACAAATGTAGTCTATCATGTTTGCCCCTTACGTACATCCCTCCTCATCCCCTATTTGCATTTATTACTGAAGATAATCAATAACAAATATGTTACCAAAAGATAATGTCATTAGTCCTCCCCCACAAGAAGATGGCATTAGTAGTGGCCAAGAATGACCACTAAGAACCACTGGGAACTGAGTCCCTGATTCACCACAGCAAGTGTCAAGAACAAAGTCCACAGTGGAAGCAGAACTTATCCCATTATACCAATACATCTTTCTACTATCCCTCTAGGAATTCACACTACCACACGAAATGAGGGTGATATTGAATATCTAACTCCTCCTACAACTTAGCCCAATACATGCACTGAAATAACAAGTTAACACTCGCCTCCCAAATCCATCATATATGTCCCACTTAATTCCTCACTATCATGAAAGATACTGGTCTTGTACTTAAAGGCATTATTCTGACTATGAGGTGATTTGTTCAACATAAATGCATCCTTGTTTCACTAATTTAGTTTCTTGCTTATAAATGCTATTTCAAAAAACATGGTGACATTAATTTTATCGTTGAATGGCATCTAATAAAGAATGTCTACGGTCCTATTTGAACAACCCATAAATTTTCACTGATGTCTACTTTCAAATCTCAACCCAAGAGGTATGAGATATAGAGGACGTGGGAAGCCTCCAGAATTTTTTCCAGTTCAACATCTGAAGATCTCACTCCTTAGAACATGGTACTCATTCATGACACTTCAATATCTAAATATATCATTTTACACATCTTCAGACGCTTCTGGTCGAATAGTTTGTCAATTACTTTCCCACTTCAAAGAGGTACAAATGTAATGTTCTTAATATGTCATCATCACCAAAGTTTTGATAGTTTTGAGAAGGGAGTTTCCTTTTCTTGTTTGTGTCTCCCCATAAGAGGCGGCTTGAGTGATTTGGGATCCACATCATTCATGCAGCTCCAAATCGCAAGCGGGTGGATCGTTGGCCCACAACCGTGGTCACAACATCTCCAAACTTCTCTTACGGATGATATAATGGGTTTGAATCCCTTGAGACGAGGAGCGCAAACTCGTTAGGTTCGGTGAAAACCCTGAGGAATCTGATTTTGGAACAGGCCCTGCTGGTTGAGTAGGTGGCCTCCCCATCCTCCTCCAACTAAATTTAAAAGCCATCCAACCAGGATTTATGTCAAGCATGGAGAATCCAAGGTCTTTCTAGTAATTAAGACATTAGTCACTGCCTATCTGATCAGCTCTCTGGTCTGATAAAGGTCAGCAACACTATCTATATATGGGTCAATGTTAACATTTTATGGCTCCTCCACTCTGTGCATCCCATGGGCACCAAAGGCACTTGAGGCACAATG